>ONZK01004795.1:0-10493 GCA_900322385.1 Pharnaceum exiguum | reverse complement strand
AATTGTCTTTGTGCACTCGGCAGTATGGCAATTCCATACACAAATCGTGCCATCTTTGCTAGAACTGATGAGCCTGTCACAACCTTTTGGTAATGTCACTCCAGTTACTGGCTTCTTCTTGTGACCATCCAGATGGGCCAGCAAAGTCAAGCCATCGCCACTACAATCACATATTTCTTTCTTCTCCTTGATAGTATCCTGATCAGATGCAAGATTAGCAACGTTGCTTTGTTATAACTGCTTTTGTTCCTCAACTATCTTGATCTTTTCTTGTTGATGATCAACTGTTTTTTCAGCGTTGATCTTGTTGATACCAGATGAGATTGAGGGACTTACTGGAACAACAGTACTATACTCGTGCTTTGCAGGATCATTAGTCTTCTTCTGCATGCACTTTTTCTGCTCTTTTTGTGCTATCTTCTGAGCAACGTTCAGAACACTATCAACTTCTGGATGGAGGAAACGGCAAGGGTTTCTTGAACATCGACCCTGAAGCCAAAACTTGCAAACAACAGAGGGTGCGGCTGTGGCATGTTCCCTATGCCACCTGAATGTTGAAGCCCTTCCTGCAGCAACAGGTCCATAACTACTCCTCCTTGCAACAGCAGTACCCATAACAGATGGTGATGTGACTGGATTAGAGGAAGGTTAAGGGGGTGATGATGATGAATTGATGATGGTGGTGGTAGGGTTTGATGTGTGAAACACTAACCCTAAACTTAGATGCAGATCTATGGAAGTAGGTTGGAGAAAAAGGGATTGGTTTTTTGTTTTTGTGTTTTGTGTGTTTAGAAAAAGAGATTGTGAAATAACAGAGAGGTAAACAACATTTATAGAGCTTAATATAACGACCTATGTGACATAATAGGTGAATAACCTAACTGTGCATGTCAAAACCAAAACCAAAACCTAACTGTGTATGTATTTGTCTCTCCAAAAAAAAGACCTGTTATAAACCGACTTTTTTTTTAGATCCATTATAAACCGACTTACTCGTAGCTTCTAAGCAATTGCACTTAGGAAATATAATGATGCTAACGTGATATTGATGGACTCTTCTGGTTTCTATTTTCTTTTTGGAACTAATTAAACCTTAAGCGATAAGAAATACAGAAATTCTGTGTATGATATGATTGTTTTTTGTTCTTTTTTATGGAAAGTATGATCTCAAAACAGTTGACTATAAAGTTTTATCAACCGACTTCAAACGAAAAAAAAAGTTTCATCAACCGACTGATCATATAAATCTCCATTCCAAAAATAGAAAATAAAGAGAAAAATTTGTGTGACTCAGTTTCTAGGTGAGGGTGAGTCATTAATGTTTACACGAATGGTTATTAATGACTTCCGAGGGGTACTAAGCTGGATGGTTATTGCTTTAGCAGTCGTATACTCATAGTTGTCAAATGTTCCGGTAACATGGACATGATATTTGAATGATGGATCAATGTGGTAGAAGCTTCAATTTATGCTATACATGGACATATAAGCTACTTTCCTACCTGTGCTCAATGTGATGCAGCACTCAGGTTTCATTTTCTGTTTCTTGAGCTGTTTTGCAGTTTTACATCAGGGGACTAGCAGGCCAATACACTACCATATCATGTACTGCTTGATCAGATAGGCTTCTCACCAGCAGACGAGCTGCAAGAGTTGATTCATTCTCTTACGCGCTATTACAGTATTACTGAACTAATGAGTACGCATTCGGTAACTTGCAGGTGTCAGAGAAGCACCACTTCTATATCAACTGGTAAATCAAAGTTGCATACTGGCATGTGAGCTTTTCCTGACAATGAGCTTATTATCTGAGACAAGTTCTAAAACATTCGAGATTGTTTTATCCTGCTGTTGCAACGATTCGATACGCTGACCTTGCAGCCTCGCAAGTTCTGAAGTTTCTAAAGCATGAAGACATAGAAACTGCAGATGTTTTGGTATGAGAAAACTGTTTCAAAAAACATTATTCACATCACATCTTTGACACAAAACAAGATTTATCATTGTTAAGCTACTGATCACGGCCGGGCACAACTTCCACAAGTTCCCAAGTTACCAACCAATTCAAACACGTCTATGTATGGTAATGTCAAATTGCCAAGAGAGAAGCAAACTGAACATTAACATTTAGGGGTACTTGTAAAAGAGAACTAAATGTAAGGTCCATCTGCTAGCAAGTAAGAATTTAATCGCAAGGGTAGCTATATGCCTTACTGAAGGAAAGGCCCCTGAACAAGTGAACAGTCACTTGAGTGGATTTTGAGAGCTTGGAAACTTTTCCTCAGCTTAGAAAGATCGATAGATACCTGAAAAGAAGCACCGTTAGTAAAGTAATAACAAAATCAGAAAAACGAGATAAATGCAGTTTGATTGAGTTCCTTTCATCAGGAGACAACCTCACAACCCCCTCACTGTACTAGCTTAGTTGAGCTTCTTGTCACATTTTATTACTATAATTCAATTTAAGTTAATTGAGCTAAACTATATTAGAATGATCCCTACATTTTCAATTCTACTCACAGGTTTTCTGCTTTCACTCAAGTTTGTAGTTCAAGATTTCATTAATTTTTCAAAGCACATTTTAATTTATCTCAATTATTTATTATTCAGTTCAACAAAGTAAGCTTTAATCCTATTAAATTAAATGGATCTAAATGTAGATCATAAGGGCTACATTATCCCCACAACTCCTTTGTCACAACAAATTGTTTGAACCCGTTTCATATATTGGACTGGACATTAATGACCTCTCGCGCTTGTAAACATTAATTACATCCCTAACCCAGTCTTATATATGAAATGGGTTCACACAAATTTTTTCATTCCCTTACAATTATATACAGATTTCTATATATGCATGCCGCATTAGCTTATCTCCTATTTGTGACTTTATTTCCACTTTCACATTGTCCTTACAAAATTAAAACTTTTTAAATAGGGGATTGCTAAATACAACAACCCAAAATTGATAAATACAACAACCCTCTTAAAAAAAATAAGGCATTGACCATTTTATCCTTATTCCAAAAAACACTCTCTCTCCTCAACCTCCCTCACAATTGCTCCTTATTACACAAAAATGAGCATGATCCTGCACAAGTAACAGACGCTTCTACACAAGTAACACAACTTGTCTTCATCAGCATCAAAACATAAAAAGTTCAAATGAAATAATGATCTCCTACCCCCCACCCCACCCAACAATCACCCATCATCTCATGCCCTTGCTCATCAAAATATCACAAGCTCTCATCAACCTGCATATTAAGTTAACAATCATATTGCTGACCAAACTTGGCCAAATTCAGCTGTAAATCTTCACTTGCCGCCGCTGCCATCGAAGAACGGAAACAACGTCAATTTTTTGCAAATTTTTTTTTAATCGAGACTTCACAAACACATGAAATCTCGACTAAACAAGTCGAGACTTCATGTGTAAATGAAGTCTTGACTAACTGTCTCCAAGTCGAGACTTCATTTACATATGAAGTCTCGACTTGTTTAGTCGAGACTTCATGTGTAAATGAAGTCTCGACTTGCTGCAAAGTCGAGTCGAGAGTTCATTGTAACTGAACTCTCGACTTGCTGCGAAGTCGAGTCGAGAGTTCATTCACAAATGAACTCTCGACTTGCTGCGAAGACGATAAATTTGGTGAACCTTTTTTTTTTTTGAGTGGATCAGTTTGGTCAACTAGCAGTAAGGCTCCATTGCGTTTTTTTTGGTTCAGAGGTAAAGTAAGAGTATGCAATGATGATTGATTGATGAAATGTCGGGGTGATAGGATGACCTTCATATTGTATGCGAATGAGGATTGATTGATGAATGTGCACCCTTGAGAAAGTGAGGAACATGTTGTTGGGCAGATAGGACTGAGATTGAGAGATATGGGAAGGAGAGAGATTGTTTTGAGGGGAAAGGTTAAACTTGTCTAATTTGTAAAAAATTTAAAAGGGTGGTTGTATTTATCAATTTTGGGTTGTTTTATTTAGTAGTTATGTTTAAATATTGTTTTTTAAAAAAATATTGAATGGGTACAAATTAACTAGTAGACAAAAAATATTTAAATATACATTAAATAGATGGTATAAAAGTTGGGAGCTAAATGCAACAAGATTATTCATGTTACAACCCCCTAAGAACTTTGATAATCTTGCCCTTACAAGTGTTCCGTCATAGACATGTTTAGGGTGATAATGAGTCGAGCCCGAGCTTGGGTAGTTTAGGCCCGGCTCACAACTTTTTTTTATGGGCTCAGCTCGAGCTCAAAGCTCGGCGAGCTTTCAAATTCAAGCTCGTCTCGACTCATAAAAGATTGAAGGAAGCTCGGGTCGAGTGCAAGCTCATGTGGTTTAATTATGCATTGTATGTCACAAGTTCGAAACCTCCCTTACCATAAATGTCTTTTTTTTTTTAACAATTAGTAATAATGAATATATATTTATCTTTATGTAAAAAAATCATCCGACCCAGCTCGTGAGCCTTCCAAGCCGAGCTCTGGTTGGCTTGAGCTTACTCGAGCTAAGCTTTGACCAAGACGAGCTCGAATAGCTCACCAGCCGATCAGCTCACTATCACCCCTAAGGCCCTAAACAAGTTCATATTTTTGGTTAAGTAGTGGACTAGTGGTAGTGGCCTAGTGGGTGTGGGCAACAAACTGTAAATGACTTCACAAACTGAATTCTTATGCCAAGCCCAACATTTCATATACAAACCAGTAGAAAAATAAGATGATCTTAAAAAAGATACGCTCACTGTTATGAATTATGATATCTATCATTTCGTATACAGAAGCCTAATGATCACGTTGCATTACGTAGTGAACGAGACTAGAACACTGGGGTGGGGAGCCTTTAATGCAAGACGGCAAGTCACTGAGACACTGAACTGTCACTTCCCACCCTTTCATTTCCCCTGTCTGCTATTGAAACTTGTCTCCATTTATACAAGCGGGCAAAGAATAAAAGAAGGATTACAGTTTAAAAATCTGATACCGTAATAAATTAAAGGTGTCTCCATCAATCATATTATATTGTAATAAGTTTTTAACACTTCTTAAGACAAACATAGAAAACAGTGACAGTTCTAATATACTGTACGAAGAACTCGTATACAAAGTAATAAACTGTAAGAGAGAAGTTTAAAAGCTACTCAACATTTGCACATTTTCAGCTTGGCATATCAAAGGTATTCGGTTTCTTTGTTTTGCCTCTTCTAGTCTATTTCAAGACCCTTTTTTTTTGTTGCCATGCATTATATTTCTTCATTTTTATAATGTTTTTTATTATTGTAAAAATGATATAATGTTTTGTTGATCTTTTTATCATTTGATCATTTATCATGTGAAATTGCACCATTTATCATGTGAACAACTGAACATCATCTTATTTTAACATCATCTAGTCTCAGTATGATATATTATCATGTTAGTTTGGTGATGAAATATATACAGTAGATATTAAAATGTTACATTTTCCTACTCCTAGAAGGCTAGAACAAGTAAATTGAAGTGTACGAGAATGCTCACTTAGTCATAGAAAAATGTCTGATAATGTGTTGCTCTAGCAAAGTATAATGTTCATGCAAGATTGGTGATTTTTCAGATTAAAGGAACATTCTTTATTCTCTTGTAACTATGTATCGAGTATCCGAATCTGCATAGCATGCCTGCTAGTTTGTAGCCTCGATAAGTTATTGAGTAAAGAGGGTGCTATCTGCAATGGTACATTTTGCTTACAGAGTGATGTAGTGTGTCACAAGCATGTGAAACATGCATGATATAGAGGCCTCTTGATATTTTTATAGTTCTTAGTACTAGAGTACTTGCTGGCTAGCCTGAGATGAGCTCTGTAGTATCGGTATGGCCCTTTTCGATTTCAGGAAATTATGGACTCGTCTGGGCGGAGGAGAATACAACAACCCATGCAGAGGCCAGGACACGGTAAGGAAGGTCGAAAAATTCAACTATTCAGTAACCATTTCAAGGTTGACATGGTTAAAAGTGATGTCTACATCTTCCAGTACCATGTATGTCCATTTATCTTTCTTTCTATTTTTTCAGTTTGATACTTCTTTGTATGCATTATGTTTGCTTGCTATTTCTTGGACAGTTTTTATGTAGTGTAGTATGATGTTGAAAGATTCGTAATTTTGGATTTATTCCTAACATCAGGTTACTTTCAAGCTTATGTATGGAGGAACTGTTGATAATTTAAGGAATGTTGGATGGAAAATCTTAGACGAAGTTCGTAGGACTCATCCCTT
Organism: Pharnaceum exiguum; assembly: GCA_900322385.1. Lineage (NCBI taxonomy): Eukaryota > Viridiplantae > Streptophyta > Magnoliopsida > Caryophyllales > Molluginaceae > Pharnaceum > Pharnaceum exiguum. Next base: position 4,231 of record ONZK01004795.1, on the reverse strand, counting down.
AGAGATGGGCAGTGTGAACTTTGCTTATGATGGCGATGCGGCTTTGTTCACAGTGGGTGCCCTATGCAGAAACAAGCTAGAATTTTATGTTGAGCTTGATCACGATCATATACTTTCTAGTAGGTAACTAGCAATGCTTCCATCTACCATTGTTGCGTTCAATTCTTTCTTATCAACAAAAATATGATGGATAACAACACCACACCACCCCCCATCCCTGGCATGGGGTTCTCAATGACAGAATTGACGCTTTAAGAAATCCTGGTGTAAATGGAAGTCCTTCCATAAGCGAGAGAATATGGCTAAAACATCAGTTTTTTGTGGAGATCACTTATGCCGATCATATAATACCAATGAGGTTTATTGCTGATGCCCTTAGTGGTAGAGGATCTGCTGAAGGAGCCTTCGAAGCCATTCGGGTGCTTAATGTAGTGCTGAGGCAACATGCTGTGAAACAGTATAATCACTCCTTTCATGTCTTTTGTTAAAGATATCTGCTTTGATTTTTTCGTGGGCTGTGCTTGTATACGTATTGGAAATTTGGGATTAATCACTTCAGTTATTTTTGTAGAGGTTGTCTCCTTGTGAGACAATCAGCTTTTCACAATCAAGCGGATAATTTGAGAGCCCTAGATGGCGGTGTCCTTGGATGTAGAGGCTTCCGTTCAAGTTTTCGGGCTACTCAAAGTGGATTGTCCTTGAACTTGGGTAAGAGTCCTGCCCAACCGTCTATATTTAAACTCCTAGAATAACAAAAGGGCCTTAAGAAAAATGATATGAACAGAGCAAATAATAGGAATGTTCATGCATGTGGGAATTTTTGCATTGCTTTCTAACCACTTTACAACATGTACTCAGATGCTTCTCATACTACCATTGTTGAGCCGGGGCCTGTTGTTGATTTTCTTATGTCCAATCAGAATGTGCAAGACCCCCGTCTGATTGATTGGAAAAAGGTATGTTGAGGGATACTCTCTTTGCTTTCTATTGTCTATTTCTTAGGGCGTAGAATTGATGTTCTTGTTGAGGGGCTGTACGACTGATCTAGTATGAATGTATGATTGTATCTTGTGTAGGCAAAGAGCATTTTGAGGAATTTGAGGATAGTTGTAGAGCCCTCAAATTCGGAGAGGAAAATTCGTGGATTGAGTAAAGAAGTATGCAGGAACCAGAGGTGATAATCATGCCCTATTCTGTTGGCTCTATCCCAAGGGGGTCATGCCTACCTTGAACTCTGTTTTGTTGTGTGGACTTATTCTTTGTGGCATATCGCATATGTAAGATTCCTACTCAAAAGGCCGGGCCAGAGAGATGGAGATGAACCTCAGCAGATTGAGTTGAATGTGTATGATTTCTTTCTCCACCACCGAAAGATAGAGCTTTGTTATTCAGGCGATTTACCTTGCATTGATGTAGGAAGTTCTAAGAGGCCAACTTACATACCAATTGAGGTGGTACACTAAATGACTTTCTGATCCCTTTTACCATTACCTTATAGTCTGATTAGCCCACTTGATTCCTTTGTTCACCCTTTGTATGCAGCTTTGTTCATTGCTTCCCTTACAAAGGTATACCAAAGAACTGACAGTCTATGCGAGGTCTTTGTTGGTTGAAAAATCAAGGGAAAGTCCGCGTGGTAAAATGACCAGCATAGAAAAAGTATACACTTGTACTCCTTTTTGAATAGTGGAATACATACAGACCTATTGCATCCCTCATCCATCACTTGTTGTGATCCTTTGACATGTTTGTTTAATTTGTATCATTTGTAAGGCTATGACCTTGGGAAACTACTCTATGGACCCAATGATACAAGCTTGTGGCATTGTAATTCATACGGACTTCACACGTATTGAAGGCCGTGTTTTGGATCCTCCATTGGTACTGGCATCTACCCTGCCCCTCCACGTTTTGTATTTGTCAACAACTTTCTGACTATCTTCGTTGTGTTCTGTTTCAGTTGAAATTCGGACACGGAGAAGATGTTGTTCCGGAAAATGGTAGATGGAATATTCGCCACAAGGTAAATTCTTCAGCCCATCCTTTGATGTCCAAATCCATTGTTCATGTTGTTCTGTTTGTGTGTAGGCTTTAGCAGAACCCAGTAAGGTTCAACATTGGGCCGTTGTGAACTTTTCAGCATGCTGCGACACACATCGTCTTATAAATGCTCTCATTAATGTTGGTGAAATGAAGGGAATTGTAAGTCTACTTAAAAAGTTAAAATACATTTTCCTCTCATTTCTGCAAATTCAGCTAACTCTTTGTTGAGTCTGAGCTTCTTTTCTTCTTTTCCTCTATATTTTTTCTGTTATTGTTCTGCGTACTCCTCAAAGTCTGTAGATCAACCGCTGTTTGTTGTTGAGGAGGAACCACAGTTCAGACAAGCCCTAGCTAATGTTCGAGTTGATAGAATGTGTGACCAATTCAATACTTTTGACAAACCACGCTTCATTCTCTGCATTCTAGCTGATAGGAAGCACTCTAAGATATATGGTCAGTCTAAACTTTTGAAATTTCCGTGACAGTTGTCTACCTAACTTTGTTAAATTGACTGATGAATTAGAACTCATGCAGGGCCGTGGAAAAGGAAGATGCTTATTGAAGATGACTTTGGAATTTGTAACCAATGCATTGCTCCTACTACTCTCAGTGAACAGTACATTTCAAACCTCCTGCTCAAGATAAATGTCAAAGTAATAACAGCATGTGCAAGTTTGTCTTAGATCCTATGTTCTCTTAAATAAACGTATTATGAGCGTCTAATATGTTTTGGTGTCCTTGTAGCGTGGTGGATTAAACTTTGAGTTGGCTCTGAAACGCAACATTCCCATATTCCATAATAGCCCTACCATCATTTTTGGAATGCATGTTTCTCACAGCTACCAGCATGATTTCCCCTCTATTGCAGCTGTAATTGTCTTTCTAAGCACCTACAGTATCAATATTATTGATTTGCATATTCAGTGTGGTAAACTGGTAATCATATGTCTTCTCTTCATTTATGAACTCTTTTGCAGGTTGTTAGTTCTAGGAGCTGGCCTTCTGTGTATCGTTACAGGGCATCTATGCGTTCTCAGACACCACAGGTTAATATGATTGAATCGCTTGTCCAAAGAACATCAGATGGCAAAGATAATGGCATCTTCAGGTATCTCTTACCCTTTCCATTTTTGAACAATTTGTCACTTTTATTTGCAAGATATGTTCTGGAAGCCTGAAACTATGCGGCATGTCACTAATTAAACAACAAGATCTCCTGTTAATTATGTTTCTGGGTTTTCTTATAGGGAACTTCTGAATGATTTCTATGCTACTTCTCACTCCAAGCCTTCCCAGATTATAATATTCAGGTTTGATACATCGTGGCTCCTGAAGTAGTCTCATTTTCTAGCCCTCTTTAATGTTGAGTCCAAGAATCTGATCCTTGCAAATCGTGTATTATTTTTTCTAAGCTTGCTTGCAAACTTGAGAAAGTTTTCAGTTGTCAATTTATTCAGCTACTCATGTTTTAATTATAAACCTGAATTGCTTTATTATGTATCCTTTCCTTTCTTCCTGGCTAGAAACTTTTTATTAGTCTTCTTGATAGCTCACATTTGAGCTGAACAGACGGCACTGTTAGGATATTGATTTCTTTCCTTTCATATATTCAGGGATGGAGTAAGTGAATCACAGTTCAATCAGGTCCTGAACACAGAGTTCAAGCAAATACTGGAGGTTTTATTTTATCAAACACAATTTCCATCAGATTCAGATACTTTGGTTTCTAATATGAAGATTTCATGTTAACAAAGGACATTGGGTTTTTATATTCTTAATCTGCAGGCATGTGAACTCATCGGCGATGAAAGTTGGTCGCCCAAGTTCACCATTGTCGTTGCCCAGAAGGATCATCATACTAAGTTCATTCAAGCCAATAAACCTGAAAACATCCCACCTGGTCTGCATCTCTTCTGCACTTGTGATGACTGAATCCCTTGACATGATACTATCATGAATTAAATCTTTGCAACATCCCAATTTTTCAGGAACTGTTGTTGACACGGGAGTTTGTCATCCGAAGAGCTATGACTTCTACTTGTGTGCTCATGCAGGGACGTCTGTAAGTTTAAAGTCTTTCATAACTGTCTTTAGCTCCTAAATTATGATTGTCTTCTTTACTTTATTTATCCCTGCCATATGTAAACTCTACCAGATGTATGTTTTTTGAGATCTTACCGAAACACCC
>ONZK01004793.1:0-11660 GCA_900322385.1 Pharnaceum exiguum | reverse complement strand
AGAAGTATTATATATGGAAATGATCAGGAAGACGAGGGGAAGGTGATGGACACGACTACTAATCCCGTTTCTCAAGCTTTCAAACAATTGTCATAAAGAATAGCCTTACTATAAATAATAAATGCCAAGTTAGGTTTACATGATAAGGCGTGGCAAATACCCGGTAGAATTACCGTACTTACACTATGATTGCATGGATACAATTTGTCAACCTATATAAGAAATATGGAGGTTTGGGTCTACGGCGAGCAAAGAATGTGAATAAAGCTTTTTTTTGGAAAATTAGGATGGAAAATTTTATTCGATCAAAATGATTTATGGAGTACTACATTACAAAATAAATATTTAACTTCATCGGACTTTTTTAATTATACTTGTAAAAAAACAGATTCATGGGTTTAGAGGAAATTAATAGAAAATAGGGAATTTATCCGTAAAGGTATTGATGGAAAATAGGTAATGGCTCTTATGTTAAATTTTGGACAGATAATTGGGTTTTGCAATAATCTTTGAAATCATTTTTGAATTTGTTAGAATCGGATGTCGATAATCCGTCTTTGTTGGTTTCAAAAGTTATTCTTCCTAACAAAACATGGAATGTCGAACTGCTTTCCTCTTTGGTTCCCCCAAATGTTCTTTCGTTAATAATTGCTGTACCAATTCCGGTCACTTCTCATGTAGATACTTATTGTTGGGGACTAACGTCTCATGGAGATTATTCTGTAAAATCTGCCACAAGATTAGCTAGATATAATACTCATAAACCTGATAAATGACAGTATAATTGGATCAGGCAGACGAATTTACCTCATAAGTTAGAGATTTTTCTATGGCAACTTTTTTATTATCGTGTTACTACTAAGGATCAATTACGATTTCGCTCAATTGATGTGTCACCATTATGCCCACTTTGTAAACATACATTTGAAGATTTCTCACATTTATTTTTAAATTGTGTTTTTAAGCGAAATATTTTTTTTCTTCCAAAAATTGGATTCTCTTATTTCTGTTGTACATGACAACATTTTAGATTTCATCTTTTTTGTCAAGTATTTATTTAAATTCTACGACTCGGAATCATTTTTAGAAAATTGGTTTCATATTGTGGAGTATATGGAAAGAACACAATTTTCTTGTGTATAATCCGGGAGATGCAGTTCTGGAACGGGTTAATTCCAGTGTTATTCGAAATGTTATTGAATGACAAGCTAGGCAAAATTTTGATATTATTAACAATTCGGATCATCAATCCTATAAGAATATACGGAACATAAAGAAACAGAATTGGAATTTTTTTCAATGGAAGCCTTCGCCAAGGGGTTTTGTTAAATTAAATTTTGATGGATCAGTCATTAACTGTCAAGCAGCTGTAGGATTTATTTTATGAGATGAGCATTCTAATGTTATTATTACCAGTGTTCAAAATTAGGGACTTCAAGTATTCTTGTAGCAGAAGCTACAACACTTCGAGATGGATTGTTAGCGGCATTAAATTCTAATGTAAGAAAATTAGAGATTGAAAGTAATAATTTAATTGTAATTTGTGCTTTACAAAGAAAATTTAGAATTCCGTGGGAAATTTCTACCTTAATTAATGTTTGCTATGTTTTGCTAAGTCATTTTCAAATTTTTTCGTATAAATCATATTTACTGTGAAATTAATGGGGCTGCTGATTGGTTATCCAAATTGGGCATACGGGTTCTTACTCTCATTTTTCTTTTAATAGTAATTCTTCTTTCTCGGCTATTCTTATGGCCGATAAGTTAGGGGTTCATCTCGAGAGGATATTTCCCTAACTTTTGCTTACCACGGAACAAAAAAAATAAACCCTTATACTAAATGAAGAGACGAGCTTAAAGTCCTTCCTAGAATAGTACTTAAAAGTTACTACTCATGGTATTTGGAAGAAGATACTAGATAGATACGCCGTGATCTTTATGTAACAGGAAGACTAGAGTCAAATGTAAACTTTGTACTTCATGGCTTTTTGATTAATAGTTCTGATTTTTTTAATAAAAAAGAAAAAAAAATCATTTCCCTCTAAAATCATCGGTTGAATAAAATCACCAGGTGAATATGGAAAACAAATTTAGTAATCAAATTAACTTATGACATATGTCATATTCACAAAATGAGATATACTTATATTTTCTTCAATTACTTTGTTTATTAGATCATTTTTCAATATAAACCTGTTATTATTATTTAAAAAAATTGAACTTATTTCAATTTGACATCTCATACAAAAGTAAAAAAAAATAACAAATTTTTGCATGATTATTGTGGTTTGATAGAGATATATATTTTATGTGCAAACTCAAAAGTTACAAACTGAACGAGCCGTTTCGGGTCGGGTTTAGGTTGACCAATTCTTACCCAAAAAAAGAAATAATATGTGAATCCGTTTCATATTTGAGACTGGATATTAATGACTCCTTGGATCCTTGGATAATCATTAATAATTTATCAGGTACACATTAATGCCTCTTCTCTCCTAGCATCAAAATTGTATTCCATCCTTTTCTAAATGTTCTTCCACTTTTGGTTTTGGTATAATTATTTAGGAGAGTAATTTTTGACCGACGTAGAGATTTCTACCCTAGTGTTTGTGAGAGAGTGGCTTGGAAAATACGCAAAATAAGTTAGGATAGAGTGGTCATTTGTCAAAAAAATATAGTCTCAATATAGAAATAGGAAGAACAATATGAAATGGACTAAAAAGAAAATGTGGAAGAACGAAGGAAGTAATTAAAAGATAGTGTGAATTAGGGATGGCAACGGATCCAACGGATCTAGCGGGTCTCGGGTCTTTAACGGGTCCACATATAAATACCAATAACAGAAAAAGAAAAATGAAAAGAAGAGCAAGACAGTCAAAGACCATTGCGTGGTTGGAAAGCTAAAACGCATTCCCTTTCAGTTTCAGACTTTCATCATCTGGTTTCTCTCTCCTAAGTAATCTCCTCTAGAATGGCAGTGGTTTCTCTCTCCTCACTAACCTCATCTTGAATTCAATCACCGTAGATATATATTGCCAAGGATAAGTTATATGGGAAGCTAATCAAAATGACGTTCGTTTGATTACTGATAGTCTGATAGCATGTGACGAATGACGTCTAGATAGTTATTGAGATTTTCTTTGCAGTTAAGGACCTCTCCGTGCGTAGTACGGGGTAGCTAACTTGTTATTTGCCTATGTTTTTCCTTTTTTTTAACTAGTTAGCTGTTATTCGGGTCTCGGGTCCGGGTCTCGGGTCTAAGTTTCAGACCCGATCCAGACCCGGATCCGTTAGGTACAAAATTCTGAGATCCAAACCCGTAAAAAGAGGATCGGGTCTAACGGGTATCGATCGGGTCCGGGTCCCATTGCCATCCCTAGTGTGAATGTATTTAAATTCTAATTAAAGTAAAAAAATGGAAGATAATTGTGTAAACTCCATAAAATAAGTGGAAGATAATTTTAGAATTAAGGGAGAATTCAACGAGTTATGGAAGATGGTCTTTCGCAGAGACCCAAGCTAGATCGAAGCAAAAGCACAAGAGAAAGCGAGAAGATATTAGAAAGGCTGTAAAGTGAACAGAGGAGGTGGTGACCTAGTGACCCATATCACTGCCTCGCCACATGCTTGTAATCAGAAAAAGCAAATACACTATGTAGGGTGTAGTGTAATTTTTGACGTAGAATGTACAAAAGTCCTAATAAGATTATCACATGCTCGCCTGACAATTTTTTTTTTCTTTTTTAGGGAGAATTAAGGTCGGACATAACTTCTTTTCTTTTTTTATAGCAGAGGTCGGACACTCGTATAGTACTTAAATACAGTGGAATTGGGGTGACGAATTGAGACTAAAGGCACCGAAAACAGGGATAGTGTAGAGGATATATGAGACTTAACGTCTGGAGGATGTCAATCTTATACGGAATCACGGAAAGTACCAAAGGATGGAAGTTAGATTTCTATGTACTGTATAACGTATAATTTATATAACATTTTTTTCCTTCTCTAACCACTAGCTTAGCAGACCTAGATAGCACATTACACACTACGGAGTAGAGCTGGCCAACGATTGGTTTGAAGTCGGAAATCGAGTCGCTGGAAACCGAATCGAATCGAGTCGGTGGAAAATGGCATCGGAGTCGAACCAAATCGAAAAGGACCGATGCGACAACGATTTGAAAATTTTCAAATCGATGATTCGGTTTGAGTCGAGTCGGTCATAAATCGGTCCAAGAACGACTTGCATCGAGTCGTGACTTGGTTCATGTCGAATCTTTGATTCGGTTTGAGTCGGGTCAAGTCGAGTTGATAAATCGAATCTAATCTCACCTCATTGCTATACACTAGTAGTTTAATAGTGAAATATGACAATAATCATCAATACTACTCATAACATTATACAAATCACTTGTATAATACACAGTTAATGAATTGAATGACCAAACATTTATAAACACAACATGTTATGAATTTCAATCAATCACTAATGCACACAATCCAATCTAATCTCACCTCATTGGTATACACTAGTAGTTTAATAATCAAATCTAACAAGTCGAATTAAAAAAAGAGTCGAGTCGAATAGAGTCTAAATGAAAAATAAGTCGAGCCGTAGTCGAATCGGTCGGGTTACGGTTTGGCAAGATTGATAATTGAGTCGAAAAATACGTTCGGTTCGGGTTGCGACTTTACAATATTCATTTTGGCAAGTCGAGTCGTAATCGAATCGGTCTCAACGGTTTACTTAAGGTTTTATATTTCTTAAAGTTGGAGTCGAACCGAGTCGAGTCGTGACCAGCTCTACTACGGAGTACCCAACACAAAAAGAGACCATTGAAAGCATGTATGCGACTTGCCTACCAGAATTTCGGGAGAACCAGAAAGGACACCAAATGTAGATTGTACTATTGTAGATTTGTAGTTGTGTGCCACTGTAATTCCTGCACTATGTATGTAAGTATGTAACGATGATAAAAGAGGACCCGGCAAAAGATGCACTTTGTCTAAGCTGACGGTCAGGACTCAGGACCCCAGGATGCCCAGTGCTAGCTCGGTACTTCGGTAGCTCTAAGCCTTTTAACATATGTAGTTGATATTAAAGGCCGTCAATCATTAACAAGGCAAGAGCGCGCAACTATGGAAGCAACTACTGGAACAGTAATATACACTTGTTTGGGAGAGAAATGAGCAGTTACTTTCGGGTAATCGGGTAGTAGTTAGCTGTTACTAGGTTTGACCAGCATACTACGTTATGAGTTAACAAGTTTGAGTTGTTTGGTAATAATTTATAAATCCCCGAATACTTAAATTGGTATTTTTCCTTAACCCTATATTTGGATATTCTTTCTTTTAACTATGATAGTAAGATATTCTTCCTTTATCATTGTGTCAGATTGACCCCTAAAATTAGAATTTTACAGAATCTCAGCTTAAAAACAATTTTCTATATTTTTCTTAAAATTCTCTTATTATTTCCCGACCCCTATTTTCTTTTAAAAGGCTTTTACTATTCTACCCTTATGCTCATTTATTGAAAAAAAAATTTCCCCAAACCCCCAAATTGTAAACTCTACTCTTAACTCGAGGTGCAATATTGAAAGTGCGTAAAAGCTACTTCATGGGAAAATTTCAAAGAGGAAATACTTGCACACTAACCCAGAATGACACTTCATAGGGTTTGGGGAAATAAGTCGATTTGGGAAAAGTTGGGCTCCTTTTTAAAAAAAAAATTGGGTAAGGGTAGAATAGTAAAAACCTTTAAAAAGAAAATAGGGGTAGAGAAATAATAAGAGAATTTTAAGAAAGTTACAGAAAATTGTTTTTAAGTCGAGATGCTTTAAAATTTAAGTTTTAGGGGTTTATAGGTCATAATGGTAAATGAAGAATACATTATTGTCATAGTTAAAAGAAAGAAAACCCAAATTTCCAAAAGGGTAAAGGAAGAATACTATTTTGGGTATTCGGCTATTTATAAATCTACAATAAAGTATAAATTATTAATGAATCAAGGTGTGCACTACATTTATACGAGGACACTTGGGAGTACTCTTGTAGTCATGTGGCATGTAGTCCCAAAATATTCATTACAATTTGACTTGTTTGATTGATTATTTTACTATTTTGACAAATTTTTAACTATTGTATATTTTTAGAATTTTTAAAAATCTAATATATCAAAAATACTTCATTAGTGTAGCCTATTGAGTAGAATTTTGTGTAATTCCATACAATATTTCTGTTAATTTAAGTTAAAAAATATAGACCAAGAGAAGTGTAAATATATTTTAGAATGGAGGGAGTATGTTTTAGTCGTTAAAGCGTGAGAGCGAGGCAGTAATTCGTTGGATTTATTTCTTCTAGTCATTTTACTTCCCACATAATAAACCAACTAGTCTTAAATCTTTTATCTCCCACCCTACCATTATTGTGAGGAGTGTTTCAAGAAAGTGCATGCCCCTTAAGGAGGATGGGCTTCGCAAAGAAAACAGCGCACAAAGATAAAATGAGAAAGATCGTACAAAATAATCAATAGTTTGGATCAGATAAATAGAACCATGATTCTACTATTTAGGTGAATAGTCCCAAAAAAAAACCCAGCAGGAAATGAATACAGAACTCAGTATTTAGGTGAATTGAGTTATTAAAGCATAATTGTGCATCATCGTGACCCGCCTCTCTCCCAGCACCCAAGATTTCCACCATCTTCATCCAGAGAGTCATACAGATACTGCTTGATGACACCATGCTCAAATGCTCAGTAACGGCAAAGTCACCCTCCCTTGCCAGCACCAAAATGTATCAGCATAGGCGTGGATGACATCAAGGAAGCCATTGTATGGCAGAAGTCGGCCTCTTGAGTGAAACCATAACCTGAAGAATAAAAGCATAAGCACACTGATACCCTTTTATGAAGACGATTGCACAAGGATACCCTTTCTAATCTTCAAGGACCAGCTGGTAATTTTTTTTCATAAAAACAGAGAACACATATGCAAGAATAAGTCACATCTGAGCTTTGTGGGAAACTTAAACCACCAGGCCGACCAGGGTCTGAAAAATTGATCTTTTTCTGTGTTTTTCTCCAAACAAGCCACAGGTGAATTCAGTCCATTTATCTAGAGCTATTAGCAGCTACATCCACCGGATAGGCTTACCTATGTCTATTTGGGTAGTTGAAGCTTTTCACGCTTGCTCTCAATGACGGTCTTCTTCCGTGTATCATAGTCTAATTTGTCCAGATCAGAGGCGGTTCCAAGATAGCCGTAGAGTAATCTCTTCTTCTCCCCTGTCTTTCCGTCCACTGTCACAAGATTTGGATTGTTCTCATCATCCCTATCAGTGACCATTGATTGAACATGACCCCAACCTCTACGCCCGTGACGCTCCTTCTCAAAGTGGTCAGCCAATCGTATGGCCTCTGTAAGGCCCGAGTGATCACCTGAAAACTTGACAAGGGTGATGCCAAGATGGCCTTCTCTAGTGTACAAAGACTTTGACTTGCCCCCAGGGAATCCAAGATCTGGAAAGGAATAGTATAGCAAACTGTTAATAACAACACAGTAAGATAATAAGTTTGTTAATAGCAACAACTTCAGCAAACAATTAATCCAATGGAGAACCCAGGCCAACCGGGTGTGGTAACCGGATTCTGATAGCTTTAGATACTTTTCAACTGTCCCACAATTTTCATAGAATACTCTAAATTGAAATCAACCTCCCTGTTTTCTTAAAAAAAAAAAAAACAGGGGAAAGGTTACGTACATCCCGACCCTCGAGCAACCCCATTGAATGGGGATTACGAGATGTACACAAAATGGAATTCTAACTACAATAAGATAAAGATGACAATGACAGCCAAGCAAGAATAGGTCAGAATTACTGCATAGGTGCACACAAGGAAAGTACTGAAAAAGATGACTTCAGGAAAGTGATCGAAAATCTAATTTATGATTTCTGACATAAAGCCCATAACTGAATAGCATTCCGCATAAATTGATAAGTAACTTGGTTCAGTTTTAGAGAGGTCATGTTGCAAATTTGAGGCACAAAAATTTATATTAAAATAGACGAACTTTTTATACCAAGCATAACTGCAAATCCTTCGAAAGATGGTAGATAGTATTTGAAATTAAGTTGAATAGACTCATCATTTTACTCACCCTTGGAGCATCAGCTGATAGCTATCAACTAAGCCCATACGTAATATCAGAAAGTTTAACAAGGAAAAGAATGTATGCAGAAGGAAAAGAAAGGAAATATTATGAAAGAAGAACAGTGACTAGACAGCAACAACCATACACAGTTGTGGATGGATGCGCAGTTATGGTAAAATCCATTCTTAAAGTTAGCCCTATAACACTTTCCCACACCAATCAACTACTCTTCAGCTTTTGCTTTAATAGACCCTCAAATGAGTACGAAGCTTATTACGGTCCATACTGTGCCATCATTTGAAAGTTCAGTTTTACAACTGTAAAAACAAGATTAGAAGTAAATCTGCAAGCTTAGTGAGGGGATCACATGGATGATATATATTCCCTCTGTCCAGCTCGTCCAGCTTGATGGAAGCAGGACAGAGGGAGATGGCATGTGAATTAAGACTAGCTTGTTGTTGCTTTTGCTTTTTAAATACAACCCTCAAATGTGTACAAAGATTATTTTTGTGCTATCGTCTGTCAGTTCAGTTATAAAACTGTAGAAAGAAGATAGCAGGTAAATCTGCAAACTTCATGAGAGATCAAGACTCAAGAGGGTTGATAAGTATTCCCTCTGGACATGGCATGGGAATTTAGACTAGTTTGTTTTGACCAGTAAGTTCCTAAACTACCCTCTAATAATTTTTTCTCCTCTACTCCCTATTGTGCATTCCTGATTCTCTCTCCTCTTTCCCCCAAAGAACTAAATGGCTAGCAGTGTACGACTTCCAACGTTTTCTCCAGCCACTGCAGTCACTATGCCATGACCTTTGACAAGCATCACAACCTTCCTTCCGTTTCTCAGTCCTCCACCCCTTGACAGCAAAAAAATATCCACTACTAAACAAGTAGTCAGATACAAAACCACATGACATATAAAAATAAAAATACAAAGATAAGGAAACAACAAATTAAGTCTTCCCGCAATGAAAAACATGCCAGCAGCCAGCCCTTTTTTTGGTTTTTATTGATGAAAACTCCGCTGATAAACCTATGTTTATAATATTCATTGCCGGTCTCAAGGTCGAGTAAAGGAGGAGAGTTGCGTGGTAGACAAGTGGCAGCCAAGTAGCCAACACGTCAAACCAAGTCACATCTCCTTGGCATGGATCAAATAGGGACGTGTGTGTGTGCATGCGTGCGTGTGGTATCGATATCATTTGGTCCTTGCTACCCAACCCAAAGTAAATTTCGGACTAAGGCTTTGGAGAAGGAGAAGTTTTTTTTTTATTGATGAACAAATGGGAGTCCCTTTTTTTCTTTCTGCACAATCAAAAACAAATATTTAAGTCATTCTCCAATCTATTGGACTCTCTCCCTTTTTTTTTTTGGCTCTTTTCAAAACCACAAGTATGCTGGGAGTCAAATTTCCATCCACCAGCCATCCTTCGAGAAGAAATAAAGGGAAAAGAAATAGACCAATCTACATCAATGAAGAAAATATGAAAAGGAAATTGCATCTGGTTAAATAAACAAAGGTTGGGTGAAAGTTATGCTGATCGGTAGTGCACATTTTCTTTTCATTTCTCTTTTTTTTTTGGAAAGGCAATGAAGTGGAATGAGTTTTTGGCAAAAGTTTTGAAGCTGAAGAACAGGTTGCATAGAGTGCTGGACTTCACAACAAGGAAAGAGGGATGACAGATGGAAAGGAGTCGTTGGTGGTGGGTGTGAGGAAGGTGAGAAAGTGACTTGGGATGATGGAGGTGGGAAAGATTGATGAAGAAAGAAGACAAATGGCGAAGATGGATGGGTTACTAGTTGGGTTGAAGGAAGAGACAATGACACTAACAGAAGAGGGAGAGTACAATATTTTTTAGATAACATGGGTATCTAGGCTTTGCCTAACTAATCCCATGGGCCCTAAAGTTAACGACCAGTAGAACCTCCGGTGGCCCTGAGGAGAGAGAGGGAGTACAATATAAAGACTAGAAAATGAAGATGATGGTGTGGAGTAGTTGGGGTGGGAAAATTTTCAAGTATTTATTAACTAGTTAAGGATATGGATTATTCAATTTGGACATCCCAAGGAACTAATTTCAAATGGGGACGAAGAGAGAATAACAATTAAGATGAACGGAAATCCCCTTAACAGTAACTAGCAAAGGAGGCAAGTCAAGGAACTAAAGGCCAAGATCACTGAGACTGTGAGACACCAACCCAATGAAATTGAAATGTTGAAGACTTCCACAAAAGCAAAAGTAACGGATAGGGGTATAAGGGAAGCAGAGAGTACGTCTTGATCCCAGGAATTAGCTAACGGATGTCTTAGAATGAGAGGTTTCCATTGCAAAATACTAGGCTACTAGCCATACGTGTCATCATTGGAAGGTATTCATCAGCTATAGCACAAAGTAGAGAATCATCCTAGAACTTTCAGGAATATCCCATAAACTACCATCTGCAGTTTGGCTTCAATGCTAAAACCAAGTCAAAATCAGATAGCAATAAATCATTTTCATCTCAGACAAACACAAAGGGTGTACTTAAATATGGTAGAAAAGCTTCAAGAGATCTAAAACCTCCAAAGTGGCCTGATGAGACTTGAACTTGGGAGGAAGTCTTACCACCAGAATAAATCTGAGAAGTCTTACCACCCACCTGAGCTACCCACTCAGGGTAAGGACTAGCAGATACATGGTACGGCAAGCAATGAGTTAATCTTCTATAAGATCGTAAATGGGAGAAATGAAAGTGAAGAGGTATTATATTCACCAATAATAAAGCCATACTCCAAGCAGATAGCCGATCTCTTCCTTGAATTCCGACAAAGTCAAACAAGATAACAGCGACAGGGTCTGTTGAAACAGACAAATTCAGATAGAAGGCATGCGTATGAAATCATCCTCTCTTGAACCCACATTGTTTAGATAGGTTTCACTACCTCTAACTCCCAACTAAAATTCTCAAGTGCCCTTCTTGTTTTTGATTTTCTGACCGCTAAGGGCAAGTTTATCCCTACAACTCATTGGCAACTCTTCACAAATTTCTATGCATGCCACATCATCTTGCAACTCCATTTTCACTTCCACATTATCCCTACAACTTTGTTACAACTCCTTTAAATATGTGCGAATGTTTTTTTAAAAAAAATAAAGTTTGGATGGGTGTAATTTGAGGAGAAATAGAATATAATAATTAGTTAGCATTTATTGAAAAAGTGAGAGCAAATTGCAACTTTGTGAGAGTTGTAACAACATTATCCCTACAACTTAGGTTGCAACTCACTAAAGTTGCAGGGATAAAGTTGCCCTACAATTTCCAAAACATTACCTTCAGGTATCACGTCATATACTCATATACTGAGATGTCAAACAAAGCATTACAACTTAATATGAGACATCGTCACCTTTCAAGAATTTCATAGACCGGGTAACTCAATCCTACATGTCAATGGTCATTGGTTACAATGCGTCGCATGAGTGTGAAACCCCATCTACAAATCAGGAATCCTATAGATACAACCCC
>ONZK01004784.1:2867-13212 GCA_900322385.1 Pharnaceum exiguum | reverse complement strand
TTTCTTCCTATAAACGATAGATTCTGCTCATATTCTCGCTTGTTCCCCAAGATTCGTAATTTAACAATTACACTTAATATGTAAATGATAACAACGACTAGTCAGCCCAATATCGACCAACGTCAACCAATCTTCAGACCGACCAAATTAAGGCCCATCGCAACGAAGTTCCGAACCGAATTCTATTTCGCAGAGTTGTTATGCCCGACCCAAATATTCGCCAAATAAGCTAATTGAGAAATGGTGTAACACATAGGATTTGAATCACGAGCCACTCTTTTCAACTCTTTACGCGTGATAAACAAGGCATTATGGTTGGTAGTGAGTGGAAACACAATCCTGTCTCTCTGCAAAGGCTTCAAAACAATCCTCTTCCCTCTATCCCAGAACGCATAAGTATTAAGATATCCATCATACGTTGTCTGTCTGTCATACTGCCACATTCTTCCAAGTACTAGCTGTTTGAGGTTTAATGGACAAATATCACAAATAACCTCCTCATGTAATAAGTCACCAACAGAAAAAGGAATGATAACTTGTTCTCTGACTAGACAAGTTTCCTTACTGCCTGGGATGTTAACTTCATATGGAAACGGATGCTTGCTAGTGGTAAAGTCGAGTTCTTTAATTAAATCACAAGAAATCAGATTACTGCTAATACCACTATTAATAGAAAAGAAACAAACTTTCCCAGCAATGGTGCACTTAGACATAAAATCAGGTTGAAGGCTAGGATTCAATATACCTTCCTGCATGGGAGTGATTTTGCAAAACAAAGGATTAAGTGACATCTTGACGGAGTAGGGATGAAACCTTAGCTCTGGATACCAACTGATGTATGAGTTAATAACAAAGCTCTTGAATTAATCTGCAAATGGACCAAGACCGAAATGATAATACTCTTTTTGTGATAGTTTTATGTGTTTAATCTAAACAGAAAAAAATAATAATCAGACTAGGCAAGAAATGATAGATAGTAATTACAAGATTATATTGATAATTGTAATTATAAGATAACAATATTAGAACAACCACCCTAAAGGCCTCGGCCACCAGACAATTAGTTCTAATACACCTAAGTAATAACCCACGAGTTAATTAACCTAGGATTTCAGCTCTCACAAGAGCTCACCTAATCATAGGCCTAGTTACAGTTTTTATGAAAACTGGAAAACAATGCATTATACAACTGCTGAGAGTAGCTATATATAATGACGGCTGCAGGGTGTGCCTTCCTAGGTTTGCCAAAAGAGTGATGCCTGATCTGATGGTTAAGGACGAATGGACGCATCCTAGGATGCACATTGATTCTGAGCTGCTTTGCTGGAAGTGGTCCTGCGCGAAACCTGCATGGAGCTTGATTCAAACTGTGGTCCTGCACGTTATGGACGTTGTGGTCCAACCAAGCTTTAATGATATTGCAAGGCTTGTTGGCTAGACCGTTTGCACGTGAGTCTTAGTCGTAGGAAGCACTTCCCATCCAGCTAAGGACAGTGCTTATTTCCAAGCTAGCAGGATTAGTGGAATGACTGGATGGACTGATTAATATGGCATTATGCCTAATCTGGTTCAAATGATCCGTACAGTCTTTTAATGCTCCTGCATCAGCAAGCCAATTATTGCCTTGATGGGAAGCGTTGGAGTTTCTGTCATGCTCTCTATCACTTTTGCTGTGATAATTATTAATCAAATGCTCGAAAGACCTTTTGACTTGATGATAATTAAACGTTTAGAGTTACCTGCTTTAATCTATCATACTTGAAACTTGTATACAAATTCTGTCCGGGTACCTCCGTTGTATCGGTACGTAGTATCAAATAAACTTATAAAAGTGTACAAAGTATCTATCACAGGAATATGAATTCTTCTATTTGATGGACATGGCTGAAATGCTCAAAGCGTTGACCATTCAGGCATTGACAAAGTTGAAGTAGCAGAAAGTAACATTTCCTCGCTTTCAAATAGAATGAGTGTTTTATGTTGCCACTGGATGATTATGTAATACCAATTGGCTACTGTCACAAATTGACTTTTTCTAGTCATTCTTTCACTGAATTTTGATGAATTAATATCTGAATTCCTCAGTGATCATGGAGAACAGAAACTTTATGAACTAATGGACAACTACCAGATCTCTTACTTAAAACATCAAATGGCACTACCTTTGTTGTTATCTTGTTCAAAACCAACGGTGGACCAAGAGAGTAGTACTCTTGCTTTATGAAGTTCATCCACCGAAGGGCCGGGAGTTGTTGCTTGCTACTAAAGCACACTGAGACAAGGGATCATCGACTGTGAATTATGCTTTGGGTTGCTTTGTGGAACTTCAACAGAGCCAAAAGGCTGACTTCCCGGAAAAATTGTCAAGAAGAATTTAGTGGTCACCAGATCCTAATTCCAAATCAATGAGCTGCAATGTTCAGAAAGTGGACAGAGTGACCAGTCTCTAGCAGATTGGAACCAAAAGAGAAGTTTCGAATGGCCATAGTAGCCAAAGAAGCGGCTATCAGGTGGAACAAGGGACTGCTCTCAATTGAGGTTCGACACGATTTATTCATTCCTGAACATATTGGTCACATGATAATAAACATCCATGTTTTGGAGGGTGCTACATATTGGTTACAAGCTACAACCCTTACAGGCTAAGCGGTCATTCTTTTATGAAGTAGACAAAGTCTGTTTCTTTCATGGAAGAATGATATTATGAAGAACTGTTAAGCTGACTGAAGATTTCATGGTTGCGACTTGACATTTGACAAGTTCCTCTTTTCTACTGTAAGATCTTTTTAATTACTAATAAAGTTGTGGAAGTGGTTTTACCATTGACTGGTCTCTGCCTTGGCAGTTTCACTTTCAAGCAACCTTATAAATAGGATTCTTAGCTTTCACTAATATAAGCAAAAGGCAGCTGACATACCCTTACCTCTTTCTCCCTCCCATCCCCTAGCTAGCACCTCGCAACAAATTAACCCCTTCAAAAAACAGATTAACGAAGAACAAACTTCCCTACTATTTCCTAGTGTCTGTCATTCCTCAATCGCCTCGTCTTTGTTTCTCTTGCAGTTCTTAGTAGTCATGAATTATGCAGAGAGTTCCAGAACGGGAGGAAACCCAGAGCCTGCGATTGGCATTGATCTTGGAACAACAAACTCTTGTGTTGCAGTTTGGCAGCATGATCACATTGAGGTCATTGCCAATGACCAGGGAAACCGGACCACACCATCTTGGGTTGCTTTCACTGAAGAGGAACGTCTGATTGGCGAGGCTGCTAAGAACCAGGTTGCACTTAATGCGGAAAATACAGTCAGTGGTAAATGTTTCAAATTGAAATAGTAAAGTATATATTTCCTCTCCTGTTATCTTTACAGCTTTACTGCAATTTTATTCACAATTTTTTAATCGTCTAAGAATTCAGAAAAAATTAATACAGATGAGCAAATGCTTAATATGTTCAAGCCAGAGGTTAGAAACACAGTAATTAGATGACACTCTCTCGCAAGTCGAATGCTTGTGGAGCTCAACTGCACAGCAAAGAGGTAGCAAAAGTCTCATGTCACGGAACATAAACTTTAATTCACTAATTCGTCAGTCAAAATCTTAGTTAAGGATAGGGGAAATAGTTCTTTCTCATTTTTATGCTATTATATTTACCTGATCTTCTTTTCTATTGATCGTACTGACTGATGGCAGAAGTTAAGAGGCTCCTAGGGAGGCAGTTCAACGAAACATCAGTACAAGATGACATGAAATGCTGGCCATTTAAAGTCATTGCAGCTCATTCTGTCGACAATACTAAGCCTATGATTAATGTCACTTACAAGGGGAAAGAGAAGTGTTTTGCTCCTGAGGAGATTTCTGCAATGGTCCTTACAAAGATGAAAAACACTGCAGAAGACTTCCTTGGCACGACCATTAAAAATGCTGTTATCACTGTTCCAGCCTACTTCAATGGTTCCCAGCGTCAGGCTACCAGAGATGCAGGGACTTTAGCTGGACTGAATGTACTTCGTATCATTAATGAACCAACAGCTGCTTCTATGGCTTACAGACTTGGTTACACGGAAGGAAAAGACATCGTAACTTCAAAAAACGTGTTGATATTTGACTTAGGTGGAGGGACATTTGATGTTTCTATTGTTAATTTCAAGAAAGATATATTTGAAGTCAAGGCCGTAAGTGGTAACGCACACTTGGGGGGAGCTGATTTCGACCGAAGAATGGTGAGTCATTTCAAGGAGATGTTTAGAGAGAAGTTCGATAAGGACATAAGTGGTAACCCAAAAGCGTGTGCTAAGTTGAAAACTGCATGTGAGAACGCCAAAAGTGTTCTTTCTGGTAATTTTTCTGCCAACATTTCGATCGACAGCCTGTATGGGAACATTGACTTCATCTCAAAAATTACTCGTGCTCAGTTTGAGAAGATGAATATGGATTTGTTCGAGTCTTGTTTGGAACCTGTTAAAATGTGTTTGCAGGATGCAAAGATGCAAAAGAGTGATATAGATGACATTGTCCTCGTAGGAGGATCAACTAGGATACCAAAGATACAACAAATGTTGCAAGATTTCTTCGACGGTAGAAATCTCAGCAAATGCATTAATCCTGACGAGGCAATTGCAGTCGGAGCGGCTCATCTAGCTGCAATCTTGTCTGGAGTAGGCAATAACCAAAGCTACGTTGTTTCTGATGTCACTGCTTTTTCTCTTGGCATTGAGGCAGCTAATGGTAATATGGAAGTAATTATTCCAAGAAACACTACTGTTCCCACCTCCCAAGAGCGGGTCTTTTCAACTTCGGTAGCCAAACAAACATCTGTTTCTATTCCTGTGTACGAGGGAGAGGCTCACAGAGCTTGCCTTAACCACTGCTTAGCCATGTTTGAGCTCTCTGGAATTCCTCAAGCAAAGAGAGGTGCCCCTAGAATCAAAAATTGCTTTGAAATCAACGCTGATGGCATCCTGAGTTGCTCTGCCGTGGATGAAAGAACAGGAAAAGGTAATCAGATCTCTATTACCCGTCACAATGGGAGGTTGCCAGGAGACGAAATGGTGAGGATGATGATGGTGGCTCAGTTGCATATGTCCGAAGACCAGCAGTTCAAAACAAAGACCGAAGGCCAAAATTCTTTAGAACAAGCTAAGAATTCTTTAGAGTACTACTGTAAAAGTGTGTCGCGGATATTGTCAAATCATGCGAGCAAACTACAACAAGAGGACCGGGAAAAGATGGAACATGCGGTTAACCGCACAACAGAGTGGCTCAACTGGAACAGCGAGCTCACACTCAGTTCCAGCTTTGAGATCAAGAAGATAGAGCTTGAAATGATTTGCAGGCCCATCATTGCCAAGATGAATTTGTAGGCATACTTGGGCTTTATCTAGGCAGCCTTGTGAAAGGTCTTACCTTTATTTGTGTTAGATAAGGGGCGGAAAGGAGCCCCTTGTCTGCTGAAAAACTCAGAATTGATATATGAAAAGTGCCAATGGCTTTGAAAGAAACTGTTGTTGAGAGAGGTTAAGGGAATCTTATTAGCTAACTTGATGGTTAAGTTTATAAATAGTGTTTAGTGATTATGTTTGGTGACTTGAGGGTCTTTCGAACTAATCATTGTTCACTCTAAACTCTGAGTGTTTTAATCACTCTTATAAGTGATTAATCACATATCCCATTTCATTTCTTGAATTGTTATGTACTTTCCTGTTATTGATAAACACATAAAACACAACACAAAAAGAGAGGTTGTTGCTTGGTTTTACTCACTGTCCAGTTCGGGTGTTCTAGCTTGGCTCGTGTTCTTCATTGTTCTTCTTCTCTCCTCTTGCCACAAGAACGATCCCCATCTTGCCTGCATCAAATAAGGGTGTCATAATCAATGGCCTCAGTCTTTACCTCAACGCCAAGACCTCTTCAGCTTCTAATGACAGATAATACTGACGATAACTTTTATCTTTTCAGTACTCAATTCTGACAAATTTTGCTATAAGGTCAATCCCCGTGAAATTTTGCACATATTGGAAGATGAAATTTGCAACCCAAAGGTCCAAAGAGATTTCTCATAAAGGTACTAAGTGGGTCATTTTGGAAACAGTCTCCCGATTTTTCAAATCAGGGTAATGTCTCCCTCAGTATTCCATCTGAGATTGAGATGGGATTATACTGGGACTGTTGTTGTTGGAAGATGAAATTTGCCTAATTACAAAAATCTAATACATGTGACATGCTATTTGTTTTGTTTTACACCCTATATCTCTATTTTCATCATCCGCGTCTTCCTCCTTCCTAGTTCCCTGACCTTTCGATCATGGGACTACAACAAGTCAACCACCATTCTAAAATCTTGAACTTGCATTGCACTTGCAGTTATATTATAGCCGTCCTACAATTCCTATCACAAGTCCCATTTAGCAACCAAGGATACACGTACGTGTGCCAAACCTAAACGTGTGTATAGTGAAGGACCTTCTCCGATCAAATTATACATAATTTACATAAACATTACAATGACTACAATCAAACATACCTCATATGTTCCCAATCACGATCAAAATGCCCCTAGTTAGGCGATATATGGTTACAGATGGCCGCCAACCAACCGCCCTTTTTGATTGATTTACTGTCGCTGGCCGCCCACCTCTCATCCTTCATTCCTTCGACCATGTAACTACCAACGCTGCTTACAGGGTGTTGAAGATTGAAGGAGTTTTTTTTTTTTTTTTGGTTGCACTGGATCGAGGACAGATTATATGGCATCGTGTATCATTTTTTGTTCGGGTGATGACATATGTCGCATCTAATATCTATCGATATGTATTTTTTCAGTTTTATTTTTTTTTTATAGAAAGGACCTCGAATGGTTTTTCTTTTTAGGTTGTATTAATCGATTCCAAAAAGTCATTACAAGCCACCTGGCATGTTATCATCTTCCTACAATTCTGAAAATCGTAAGGTTGGAGTTTGACTAATATATCAGCTCCTTTATTCGCTACTCTAGGAACAAAAGAAATTCAAAATACGAGGACCACAAAAAAAATTCTTCTGAAATAAAACCTATGCAATCTTTAGCCCAAATAGGAAGGACTGGGCTTCCTGCAGCTCGGTGTTGCACAATGCATGTGCTTGGTGTACAACCATAGCCACTATATCACCCTCATAGTCTCGAACAACACAACCCTAGCCATAACCGTAGTCCTCTCCAATTATTGGAGATTGCTTTTCACTTTTAAGGGTTATGATTGATTTGTATTTTGTTTCTTTTTAATATTTAAAAACCCCCTATTATCAACACCAATACAACTGTTAACTCGTAATTGGAAATTTTCTTTTCTCATGAGAAATGCAGAGGATATGGACTCGTTAATTGCCTATATGTCTTTAACTCTAGAGGTGATTTGCTAAGAGAAGTTGACTTTTTTTGTTTTCTTTGGTGTTAAGAAAAGTTGAGACTTTTAATTCCACATTTGGGCAATAGAAAATCGTTGCCATTTCATATATGGGATTGGGTGAAAGCTAAGCGATCATTATTGTTTATCTAAATGGTCATTATTGTTCACCTAAAGGGTCACTAATAACTACCGGGGTCATTAATGACTACCCGGGTCATTAATATACACTCTAATATATAAAACGTGGAGGTCACAGCACAAATCATGTCTCACGTTTTCACAAACTTGCGCTTTCATGCCTAACGTTTATTTAGCTGCAAAAACCCACCTATACTCATCGAGGACTTAACTTCCGTTAACTTTTATTACAAATGAGCTTTTAAAAAAAAATATAAAAAAAATTACTGACAAAAGAGAAGCGGCTTTGTACATGTATTTAAATTTGCTGATCTTTCCATTTTTACCCTCTCTAATGAACTTCCATTATCTTCCCCAACCCAGACAAGTCCACAATATTTTACAATGACACCCTGATATTACCGTTGTTTAATTTCAAGCTTTGCTACCTTATGGATGGACATTTTTTTTTGGTTTCATGATGGACTTGAAGCTTGGGTTTATGGTTAGGTGGTTAAGTTGGGATTGTGGAATATAATCATATAATTGACTAAGGAGTACAACTAAGTAACTAACACGATTGAGGAGAATCGGCAAATAGTGATCCATACCGCTGGGCAAAACATTATTATATGGGCCGGGTAGGTGTAGCGTTCAGAGGGAATGAAATTTTATTGTGGCACACTGATGCATGTATAGAACACCATAAAGAAGCTTGAAGAAGAAAAATTATGAGGCATAAATCTCCATTCCTACAATCCTACTAACCATCACCCTCCGATCATCATTGCTCAAATCTTGTTGACACCCCAATTCTTCACTCTGTTCCCATATAATGGAGACTTGGAGAGGAAAGCAACAATATTTTTTATTTTTTTGGCTAAAAAGCAACAAAAGTTTAAACCACAATCAATACTGCTCTTTTTCTCAGCTTATAAAGCTAACGAACACTGCAAGTACGAGAATGACATGTAATTGTAGGATATGAAAGTTGTTGACATTGTACACCATTGTTGCTGAATTGGGACGGCCAACTGGCGAATAAAGTGTGAGAGTGTCCATTGGTTTTTGTTTGTGGTGGCGTTGTGGGTGTGGGCGGTAATGCTTGCTTGGTGGTTGTGGCCTGTGAACATGTGACCTGACCTGTGAGGCTGTGAGTGTGAGGGAGTGAGGGAGGAGAGAGAAACGAAGACTTCCTTTTATCCATCTAGAAAAAAAAAAAATTGACGGAAGTTAACCTGTCGTTTGTGTAGGTAGATTTTAGCAACTAAACAAACGTTGGGTATGTAATTGCAAATATGTGCAAACGTTGGACATGTTTTGTGTTGAGACCTCTATAAAACGTGTTCATACAACGTTTTGTGTTTGGGCAGAATTAACGTTGGTGTAAAAACTTGATAGATTGCCTCAACCAAACCCCATAAGAAGAAACCCAGATCCGCGAGACATGATGCAACGCAAGCAAGCTACCAACTATTAATTTTCTTTCCCCAGTAAAGACTGTGTCAGTTTCGTTGTACTTAAGAGTGTTTTCGTAAATTAATATATATTGCCTTAAGGTTGGGGGCTCGATTCTTATCGACCTCAGTGCCTCCCTTTACAAAAAAAAAATATATATTGCCGTTAATCAGAAGACAGTGACCACTACGTATAATTTACGGAGTATATAAACAAGTGATCTTTTAAGTTTGAAAGAAAGTTAGTGTCTTATCTACTTGCTTACATTGGTCTCGGATAAGTTCTTACCTCTCTTTCCCTCCGAAATTTCTTAAGCATTTCCATATGGAGCCATGGAGGATCCAACAATAATCTGATTTCCGTAAGCGTCAATATCTTAGTGTTCACGACTTACGACGACTCGCGAGAAACCTTAGGCCAATCCATATCAGATGACACGCCAATGAAGACTACAAGTTTGCATATATAAAATGACTACTCACTTTGTCCCAAATTGATATATACAGTTCGTCTCTTTTTGGTTAATCGTGTCACTAATTTGACCATTTTTATTAATTAATGTATATTTTTAGTTTAGTAATAACTTTTTGCCTAATTCTATATATTTTTCTTCCAATTTACGAGTACTAATACAAAGTTTTAAAATTTTGACTAGAAAAAGACAAACTCTAAAAATCGTTTTAGGATAAAAGAAGTACGCACTTCAGTCCACTGACGGGTGGGTGATGAACTAATGACCCATTATGATTCGGATATTTACTGTTCCAGTCAATGGAAGTTCACAAAGTAAACTACCTAACACCTTATTTAAGGAGATATATCCAACAAATTATAAGAGTACCTTCATTTCTTTTCTTGGTAAAGACTAGCTAGGTGATCAAAAATATATGGGAGGAAGAGGGGAGTACTGGCCAGTGATCGGAATCGATCTAGGGACAACATATTCATGTGTAGGAATATGGAGGCATGGTCGTGTAGAGATCATCACAAATGAGCAGGGAAACCGCACGACACCATCTTATATTGCTTTCACCAAAACTGAGCGCCTTGTCGGTGAAGCAGCCCTCAACCAGCTTCCTGTCAACTCTACAAACACTATCTTTGGTTCGAATTTCTTCACTCCCTCTATTAAACGATTATAATTTTCTTGTTATTAGTGTTCCATTTACGATAATGCAACTTCAATCGAACAGTATATATCTTTAATTATATCTCTTGCTAAATTTTTTGTGACCCCATGTTAATATATGTACGAACTCGTCTCAAAAAATTTATTCAGTTTCACTTGTGTGACTTTGTGTTCAAAGCTTTCAGCCACAGTATTTATTCATCACAAAAACTTGTATAAACCCATTTTATATATGAGGTTGAGTCATTAATGACAAATC
>ONZK01004779.1:3738-19377 GCA_900322385.1 Pharnaceum exiguum | reverse complement strand
TTTGTAGACTATCCTTTGACTATTTTGCAAAGGAACTGGTCCAACTTGTAACCTTTCTATTAGGAGAACTACTTGTCCTCCACATTAATACAATTTTTACTTATCTAAAAAAAAAAAAAAAAAATTTATTTTTCTATCAAAAAAATAAAATCCTTTTTGAGAAGTGATCCTGAAATTGTGCAAGTGATTGCTCTTCTTGTTTGCCGTTTAACTGTGGTTTCAGACTTTACTTTAGTGATCTGAAAAGATCTTATTTGTTCTGACTACGTCTGCATTTTTTTAGGTTTATTGAGTTTCTGTTACTTCTAAGTTTTGGCGATTCATCTGTTGTCCTCCTTGGCTAGACTTGTTTGTTGCGAGCTTCTCTAGTCTTTTCTTTAATGACGACATAAATGTTGTACAGTGTTTCTTTATATACAGTATAGGTGTGGTGGGCGTTCTTTTGAGTTGTCTATTACGAGTCATGTATTTTTCGTTGATTTGTTTCTCTTGCTTATGTAATTGTTTTGAGGATTTGAACTTTCTTTCGTAACCTGTTAGTCTCATCTACGTTGTCACTAATTGCCTTGGCGTAGCATTGTCACACAATAGTTCACCAGAAAGAAAGCTGTTAGCCTGTTAGACAAAACTAGGGAAATCGGGGAAAAGGGCAGTGTAAATTATATTGATTACTCTGAGATAGGAAAACTACAAGACTTGGCGATCTTAAGAATTATGATCCTCCGCCGAAACATTGAATAGTTGCTACTTCCAAGAGTTACTAATTGCTGCCTTCTAATTAGTAATGAAATCCACGTAATCCTGAGTGGGTAGCTGAGTTAGTAGGACTCGTGACATCTATCCTAGAGATCCCAAGTTCTAGTCTCGGCCATTAAAAAAATAGGTCGAGGCAAACTGATATTTTGCTGTTTTGCTATAAGTGAGAGGCTATACATTATGATAGGTCAGCAGTGACTAAGTAATGGGTAATGATGGTTTAAGAAGCAATTTTAGCTTTGTGGCAATAAAGGTTGGATCTCAGGTTGAAGAGATTGGTCATGGTGTTCATGGATTTAGGGCAGGTTATGGTGGTTAACTGGTTAACTTATCATGGTGGCGAAAATTCCATATAAGATGAGAGTGCTTTTGTGGTTTATGTTTTTGAGGATCAACGCTAATGAGACGCTATAACAGAGGAGAACGAGTATGCCCCTGTGTCCGGATATTTTGTGTGATGTGTAGGGCTAGTGGAGAAACTTCACCTTACTTCGTCCTTCATTGTGATTATGCGGGTGTCTTTGGACTAGGCTCTTTAGTCTATTGGGTGAGCAATTGGTTTGTCAGTCATTTGTAATAGAGTTCTTGCAAATCAAATGTCTTCTAGGGGAGATTCGGAGATGAAAATGTTGTGACAAAACACATTGGTGGCAATACTTTGGAGTATTTGACTTGAGCTGAATGCAAATACTTTACCATGGAGTGTTTGTCCTTGTGCATCTGATGTTCTTTGGGTCCGTACTTTGAGACGGAGTTAGTCCGCATGAGCTTTTGCAGGCCAACCTTTGACTATTTGCAAAGGAGTTAGCCGAGCTTGTAACTGTTATTTGGAGGATAGCTTGTCCTCTCCCTCATTATCAAACCTTTTTCTTATCTATTTTTTTCGTATTCGTATTCTTATTTTGATAATTTTTGAATGAGACATTCATTTATGGACATTTAGAAACACTAATTGTACCATCTAGATATGAACGGAGGGAGTAGTAATATAAGTGTTGCCCAGTTCCATAATAATCCAAATTTAAACAACAAGACCATAGTTTGGGATTAGATGTGAGGTCAATATGATTGGTTCAGTGTATATGCTTTTCTTCTCTCCGCTTCTGTGATCAAGTATGTGATCAAGTAATTGCTGAACCAGGTTGTGGAAAATTCCCATGCGCATTGCTCTGGTATACGCCGTGGAGATGTCATTGTAGCAGGAGATGATAAATTGGTCCGAAATACCTTAGAGGTATTATACTTTTTTCTCATTGTTGTTACTTCTGATATTTTAATGTATCACTTGAGAGTCTCTAATATGAGTTTGTAAGTGAGACATGACTCATGAGTATCGGGGGCATTAGCTCAAGCATGTGTGAGCATAGTTGGATCTTTGTACTACTAACTTTGTACATACACAATTGATAAGCATTTAGGACAGTTGATGGATTCAAAGCGCAGTGTTTCCCTCTTTTGTTTTCTAGATGAAGAGTGCATTTCATACCTTAACTATCCTTGTTAGTAAAGTATAACCAGTGTGTAGATCCTCTTATAATTTTAAGCATTAAATTGATCTTTGTAAACGACAACAGATATCCTTCATGAAAACATTTGGGGTTCTTGCTCTGTAAAAAAAGAAAAAGAAAACTCATTGCTCTCCCTCACATGTAGGTTCAAATGTTCTCTGAATCAAAAATTTCTTATCTAAAAATAAATACATTATTCTTATTATGACGTTTATGTTGATTTTTATGTTTTTATGTTACCCTTACGGTTGCCACTATTAGCCTCATCTTCCCAGGTCGAAATGCTATTCGAGGGGCATGTGGTAATAAAGACTAAATTGTATAAAAATAGTGCCATAACTTGTCTTAACTTCATTGTTTCCTTTTTTATTGTTATAGTTCTATGAGAAAATATGGGACAAGGTTGGGGCGTCTGTGAAGTTCGAAGTTCTAAGAGCTAATGATGGTAGTCGTTTTGAAGCGACTACTATGATTAGCGAGGTTACCGAAGATAAGTTCCATAGGTACGCTTTGGGTCTTTATTTCTTCTAATTTTATTATTTAGCTAGCGTATTTCAGTACTGGCATTTTCTTGCAAACATTTAGTGTTACCTTAGAGGCTTGAAGCAAAGGTGAACAAAGATAGCTTCATACATGATTTTGACATCTAAATTGGTTGCGAAATGCCTGTTAAATGTAAATTAATTTTTCTCCGTACAAACTTTATTGGAGAAGTGTGTTTGGTGAATCTTTTTCTGATGTGCAGTGAAGCCTACTTATTAGCTAGAAAGTGTTGTCGATTTTTACTTTTGGGGGTTTTCATTTTTGCATAGATTTGATTCCATGGCGCTGGGTTACGATTAAAAAAATAGATGATAGTAGTCTTATTGACATATTCCTAGCATATCACTTTCTATGTGTAAGGATTTTAATCCTTCTATGTGTAAGCACAAGATTAGGTTTGGTTGTACAGAGAACAATGGAAACCTTGAAAGGCAAATAATGGAATGAGGAACTAAAAGAAGGGCTGTGTCACCCATGCAAGTGACATTATCGTTTCAGTAATTGTAAATGAGTTGTCAATGGAACACTCGTCTCCCACAACCGTGTCTTTTGTTGAAACAATCATTCTGCTTCTAGGGCATTGGAACGCGAAGAATAGAGTGTACTCACAAGGACTGTATTAGGATAAGGGAAGAGAATGAAGTTAGGTCACTATTTTGCACGCTAATTCCTAAGCAAGTTTCTGGTTTCTGGTATATTGAATGTTAGTGCTCCTTCCTCTTATAACAGACGAAGAGCGTGCTTTTAGGCATCATTCATGTGAAATTGCAGTTTGGTAGAATTTACTCCATATTCGACAGTGTATTTTCCACTGGTCAAAATCTAGTTTAGGAGTTTTTCAGGGGTTTCTAAAACTAGAATTGAATATAATTCACTTAAGGCTTTGAGAACAAGCCTTATATCGGATGAGTAAATGCCCTACTCAAGCCCAAACCTTGTTGTACATTTGTACTAACATGTAATCGTTCTTTTTAGGGAGACGACTTGTCCTCCATATAAATCAATGGAAAAATTAACATTTTATATGGTAATCCCGTCTTATGTTGACATATTGGGCAGTTGTTTTCATTAAATGCTTTCTTTTGAGTTACTTATAGGATGATGTACGAGAGTTTATAGGTGCTCCGTCCGTTTTTAAGTCTTCTTTTAGTCCGTCCCTTAATCTTCTTCTTGTTTCCTTATTTGGTAGAAGTTATTGCATACTTCATACTTGTACAATTATACCCCCTCTTTTCGTCCAATGAACACCCATACAGCCGAACTTAAGACCATAATAGTTCTCTTTTTCAATTTCTGTTCCCTCCATCTCCTACCTCCCTCCTCCTGGAAGTCACACCACCATTAAAACTAAACCAACTCTCACCACTACCTGCCATCATAACAACGTCTAAGCACAAACCATTCTCTCTCTTCCATGCCTCGCGCATCATCCTATCACCAACTCCATCCTCTCCCTATATATTATCCATTTTCAATCACTCACACTTCCAAATTTTTTAAAAAACTCACAAAAGGTGGCTCTTGCTCTTTTGCATAGACTATTCCAATTAGTGGGGGTGGTTTTTGTTTCCCCGCGCAAAGTGTTAGACTTCATGATGATTGGGTATGGAGGATTTGGAAGAGGGACAGGCTAATTTTGTGGCAGTGTTGTGTGCTAGCATTCTCTTGCTGTATTCTCTGGGGTTTAATAATCACATTTTTGACGATGGCTCTCATTCTCTTGATTTCATTTGGGGGAGGTTGGAGTTGTTGGTTTCTTTTTAGGCAAAGTCGGGAGGGGATTTTAGGGATTATCCACTTTCAATTATACCGCGCTTGGAGGACATCTTGTCCATAGGGGATCATCTCTCATTTTTTCATATTTGGTATGTGGTCTATTTCTTTTCTTTTTTTTCTCAGGATGGATGTAGAGATAGATGATAAACGACCGTTCAATTTCCCAAAGTTTTTGTTTTCCATAATTTGCTGATTGGTTTACGTATTAGGCTGGTTTGCGCTTAGACTATAAATGAAAGGAGTGAAACAAAGTTTTGTATTGATATTAGACAAAATTGTTGAAAACCCCATTTTATATAGACAACTTTGTAAGGAACCCTTTTTAAATTTTTTTTTGTAAGGAACCCCCTTTTTAAAGAAAAAGTGCAGCTCAAAACCACCTTTTTCATATGAATTGACCAAAATACCCTTGTATAAGCTTTCTGCGCGTCACGTTCTATTGGAAGCATTGTTTTTTTTCCCCTAAATTGTTGATATCCCTTTTAGTTATTTCATTACCATCAATTCTCATCATGGGAGGCAGCCACCATATCCACCACCATAAGCACTATCCATCCTTCCACCACCAATTCAATAGCTTCTTGGCTGGCCGGTGAGAAGCTAAAAAAAAAAAACAATTGGACATTCGGTTTCATCCAATATGGTTATTGAATGATAGGTCTAATAGATGGTGGTGTAATTAAAGGAGGAAGCCGGTGGTGGTGGTAGGATGATTAGGAGGGGAGATTAGTAGTGGTGGAAGTAATTTATCAAGGAGTTAAATTCTTTGAAGAGAGATGGAAATAAGGTGATACTCATAAATATTCGCATAATGGGCGTTTGGGGTGCAAACGAGGGCATTTCCGTCATTTCAGATGGTTTAGGTGGTACATTGCAAAACTTTATATTATATAAGGGGTCCCTTACAAAAACTTTTTTAAAAGGGAGTTCCTGTCAAATTAGCCTATATAAAAGGGGGTTTTCTACAATTTTGTCTTGATATTAAACACCTGTAACTTCCCAATTGTAAAGGAATTCCCGCGAAGATAGATACTGATAACAAGTCTGGCGCGGGGCCTCTACATGAGTTTTGGGTAATCGAATATGAAGGAAAATTGACACCGAAAGAGGTAATACAAGCAATGTGTAAAGAAATCTGTCACCGCTCCCTAAATTTTGTGGTTCATAAAAAATTGTGAGTCGGTGGTTCCTATTTGGAGAAGCATCATAGCATAGAATCAGATACAAGTATAAAAGGGTAGGGAAGGTTGGATTGTCTTTTCGTTGGAGCAGGTGGCTAAGATAGTGGAGGGAGCACGAAACGCATCATGTGTTCTCCTAGGTGTGGGTTCAGGATGCCATTTCTGAGTGTTTGAGGGCGTGGATGTGAGTGCCGCGTATACCTCAAAGGCCTAATCAATATATCACCAACTGACTAACATGAATGTTTTGGTGTTAAAAATAAAAATAGAAGATTTAAAAAATCTTGTTTTTGGGTTGACCTAACCCGACCTTTAAAGACTAGTATTTGTGGTACCCATTCTGGTTCGGTTGCCCTCTGTTTTCGAGTTGGGTTGGCGGGTATCGGCTTCAGGGTTAACCGTTCCTAGTGTAGGGGGATGCACGGAGGAAGAGATCATTGAAACATATTAGGGGCAAATTTTGTACTATTTTGCTTCAACTGCCTGCCGTACTGTGTGCCATACGGAAAGCAGAATACGATTTAGGAACGGAGTGAAAGAATGGAAAAAGGTTTGAAAAGTAAGAATCTAATGTTTTGGACTACAAGCTTGCAAATAAAGAGAAGATACACTTTGAGTATGTAAACCTACATGTTTAATTTGTAGTGTAGCAAAACCTAGCTCCACTTTCAAATAGAACTATGGATTTGGTAGAAAAGGAAGTTCATGTGAGGTGGGATAAATGATCAGAATCGGAGTTTGTTTTTGAAATGACTTTTTGACTTCAAAAGTAAGTTACTCTCGTGTTCTATTTTTCTTATTATTCTGATGCTGATCGTTGTTTGTCATTATCGTTGCTTGTGGTGAACTTATTTAGTATATGAAATCTTACAAAGTTAAGTTTATTTGTTTACTGATTTGATTTGTGACCACTTGTAATACGATGTACTAAATGATGTGATAAGGTAGGATTGAAAGTAGTTATCACGCACGCTTATTGAAATGCTTAAGAAGTTTCTGCCCTTGTGTAGGTGGAGGCTTGCAACTGTTTTTGAAAAGCTCTCAAATGACCCCAATGGAATAACAGCACAATTCAAGGCGGCTATGAGGCGATGTAAAAGGCGAAGACAGGGTTAGGAATCATAAGTTAATGGCATTTTAGGACAATCGGTTATGGATATGGAGCATTTGTTTTTCTAAATTATGCACACGTTTGTATTTATTCATAATACTGTAGAAGTACTTGCTAGTTGCCACACGTGGGTATGGTCTCCTACCGCGGGTTACCACCCTTTTGAAGCATGATGGTTATGATTGGTCAATCCTTTATCTTGCTTTAAGAATTACCAACGTGCTTTTAGTTGGTGGTTTTGGAAAAGATGCATGTTTGATGAGTAATTGTGGTGAAGTATTAGACTGAATATTGTCGTGTAAGTAAAATTTGAAAAGCACGCCAACTTCCCATTACTTAGTCCGGCAGGCCATGAGCTGGAGTCTGGCAATGGTGTGGCAAGCTATGTATATTGTGGCAATCTTTGTGTCACTTTAGTATTGATCGTTTGTGATTTGTGCATTTTTTTTGAAAATAAAAACGTATTAAAAAAATCACAAATTCGGTCGAGATTAAAGTGGTGCATAGATTGGTACACCATTTGGATCAAAAAATCCCAATGTTAGTCACATACTCACATCAGTCACATATATCTTGGTTGATACTTGGGTCATGCCTGGATTGGGAGTAATAATTAAGGGAGTAATGCAATAAAATTCAATAGGAAAAGAGGTGGTGATGGTGGTGGTTGTAGAAGAAAAGGGAAGGAGGAGGGGAATGATTACCCCCCAAATGGGAGGAATAATTACTCCTCTTGAGAGGACTTGAATGATTACTACCATTTGGGGGTGAATGATTACTCCCTCTCCTCCAATTTCTTCCATTAACCACTTGCCCCAACTATCATCTCCCTCTTATTTCTTCTATTTTTCACACTCATTACCTCTTAATTATTACTCCCAATCCAGTCATGGCCTTGGCGGGACTATTTAAAGCCAACAAGTAATCTCAACAATATACATCGTAGGCACGCGCTTGGGATATCTGGAGAAAGTAAATATTAACATTGCGTAATTCTTGTCTTTTCTGCTAAAAATTTCAATTTGTTCCTTCTATAACTGCTAGTTCGCTCAATAAATACAGTTTCGAATTGTCCATACTGCACCATTTAGTCCTAGTTACCTAGGGGCTAGGGCCCAAACTGTTCTAGAATAGATTTTGCAATCATCTTGCTTGCTGCGCCGAATAGCCGATTCGCCAAAAGCAATGCCAACCTTACTCTTAGGTCCTGATTGGCGCAATCTGTTATCTACTCTTTCTTTTGCATATCTCGTCTTTTTATATCTCACATCAATCTGCTATTAAATCCGCTATTTTCTTATTTTGTCATTTTCTCTCTCACAAGGCCTTAATTTGATCAAGTTTAGTTGGTCAACAGAGGACCGGAAATCTTTTAACTATACATCATGGACAATTGCACATTAACACCTATCAATAACCATTGAATACTATGTGATTGTGGTAAATTGATCGAGTAGACCTTGTCATAGATATTTCCAATTTTCAACCCTCATATTGTGTTTTTATAATCAGCAAATCTTTGGTACCGCAGGTGTACACGTACACCGGTGGATTTATGACTAATAATAAAGGGACTAACTAATGACCATAAAAATGTGACTAATGTCTTATGTTAAAATGCTTTGAAAAACACCAGTATACGTATACACCGGGTGTACGGTGTACCTAACAATTGGAGTTTTATAATAGGCACAAATAAATATACTATCAAAATAGCTATACATAGTTCTCACTTGACAATGAGCTTGTTCATTACAACTTAAGGTAGAGAGCACACCTTTAACCCTTAAGGTTGAGGGCTCGATTCTTACTGGCCTCAGTGCCCCCTTTACACAAAAAAAAAATTAAGTTTAGTTTAGCTTTCGTAGCTGAGATCGTAACCTGCAAATGTAATAAGTTTTAATCCCGATAATCATTCGTAGTTCCGTTTAACTTACAAGGCCCAAAACATTGTTAGATAATTCTTCGAACAAAGTCAAATAGCTTTCAAAGTTTCGTCTAGAGTCAAGACGACTTCCCTTCCGTTCTCAATAATAAAAAAAGTTAAAAAGAAAACAAACAACAATAATAATAAGACGCCTTCCCCCTCACTTCTCTCTTTCACTCTCCAGTTTCCCCTCCCTCCCACCCACCCTCCCGCAGTCGCACTCCTACCTCTTCTGACATGGGTAATTTATCTATATACTCTCTTAATTATTAATTAATTAATTAATGTATATTGTTTTAGCTGCCAGTATATTAGGGGTGGGTGGTGTTTGATTGTTTCACAGGGTCTGGTCTGGAAAATGATGAGACTATGTTGGATATTCAAGCTAAGAGAATGGCATTGAAGGTCGCTAAATGTGTAGTTAGTGTTGTTGTCCCTTACAAGCATGGTATGTATGTATGTATGTATGTATGTATGGTTGGTAACTTCTTTTCTAGCTTTCAATTATTCATAACTTTGGTATTACTACTCGTTTCAGATGAAATCCCCAAAAAGCGCCACAATGGCCATTCTAATTTATTCTTTTACCACAAAGATAAAGATGAATGGTTCTACGGGCTATCGGGATTGATCATGGAAACTGATAAGCTGCCGGATGGTACACATACCGGTTACATTCTCACTGCCGCAACCCCCTTTTTACGTAAACGCCGTGTTCAACTCGACCAGATTGAGGTTTGCTTGCTTGCTTGCTACCACTTGTGATATGTATATTGTTTTATGTTCTAATTTTAAAAAAAAATGAACTTACATTATTTAAATAAATGCATATTGTTGTTGTGCAGGTTAAAGTGTATTTATCTGATAGTAAGTTATGTAAGGGTACACTCTTAGGCAGGGACTTCCATTACAACATGGCTGTTGTAAGGATAGTCTCCGACACCCCACTACAAGTTGCGAACCTCAAGTGCTTGGAAGATAATACTTGTCTTGATCCGGATCATTCTCCTCAGCTGCAGGAAGGAACATCTAGGCTTCTTCCAGACTCTAACTCATTCAAGATCTTACCCGGAGATCACATCTTTGCCGTAACACGTTCTTATTTTGATCCTCACCCCATGATTTTATACCGCTGTGCTTACAGGTTTGTAGTGTACATTCTGATAGCAAGTTTACTTACTTTTTGGTTCCATTATTAGGACATATAGAGAACTTGCTGGGGATATTGATTATAGGTTGAGACAGGACACTGTGAAAGTGCACGATGAGTGTATTTTGTGATAACAAAATGAGAACCAGTTATTTGACCAATTTTTTGTTGTACTTACCTTAGATTAGGGCATGGGTGAAGACATCCTTGCAGCAGAAGGGGGGTGTTCGAAGTGGAAAATAAGCCGTGCTTGTGCGTGTTTGAATATCCCATTCGCTCCTTGCTAACTGACCCCAATGTTTCGATAGTATTATTTGGTCATGTTAGTAGGACTGGAAATGAGGTTGATCATCATCTAGCTAGGATGCACCCTATAGGAGTAGAGCAAAGTTGGGTACACTGTACTCCAGAGGAAACTGATCATGTAAGGGTGAACCAATTGGCATTAAATTAATATATGGCTCTACTTTGACCCCAAAAAAAATAAAAAACTGACCCCAATGTTTTTGGGACATAACCTCATTTTGTCGGTAGTTCTTGTGGGAAAGGGAACGTATTTACCCCCTCCCCACTCATACTTAATCCACACTCCCCTTAGGGAAAACTATAAAGGTGTATGTTGGTGGCTTGTTGCAGTACTAGTGCTGCTGCAGTTTTACTCATGTCATCTTTTTCTTTTCTTGTAGCTTAGAGCGGCAACAAGCTGTCCCCAACGAGTGTTGTTGCATTACTGGTATTAAGAAAGAGGTAAGCTTATGTTTTGGATTCGCTTTGAACTTGCACAGGTGACTAGCCAAGTTTGTTAGGTTGTACGATCTCATTTTATTATGTCTGTGAAAGTTATATATTCTCGAAAAGTTATGATACCCTCCAAATTCTGTACTTTGATTTTGGCTGTTTTGTTCCTTTCTCTTCTCTTTTTCTTTTCAAAAAAATTTACATCTAAAATCTTGTCCGTTATATTTATGACATCATTTTATTATTAGGCGAGTTCTTACTTTTGTTTCCTGGATTCATGCATGACTTAAGAGCATGTTTGGCCTAGCTTTCCTCTCAAAAAGTGTTTTTTCTTTGTATTTTCCTTCTCATTCTCCACGTGGATCACTAATCGATATCTGAAAGACACTCACAATGGCTAAAAGCAAAATTCCCAATTAATGCTTTTGCTTTTGATCATTGTGGATAGTGATTTAGGCTTCATTTGTTTTTAAGATGGAGGGGGAAAAGGGAGCATGAGTGCCTGTTGGCCGCAGTTCTTTTGGATAAGGCTTGCTTTCTTTCTTTGAATTCTAAAGACTTTAAACTTAAATGCTCTGAAATTTGTTTCCAACTACTTTCCATTATAATTGGTTCAGGAGATAATTTGCTGTCAAGCAGTATGTGGGCTAACACTCTGACATTTTGTTTGATAGAGTGTCATGGCAGGGATGATAGTTCATCATCTTCTACATACCGACGGGGGAGCAGTTATCAACTATTTTGGAGAAGTTATCGGTCTAATGATGAACGAGTCCTTATTTTTACCTGCCAATGTGGTTTCAAGATGGTGGAAGCATTATAGAAGTTGCGGGTGAGTCATTTCCCTCTTTCTCTGTTCATCCTTTTTTTTCCATTGTTTATTATGGTGAGTATAGTTTGAACTTTTCCATATAGTCAAACTAAGGACTTGATACTTACTGCTTGGTCATCTAGTGAATTCATTTTCCAAGTGTCCTGATCCTTTCTTTTTACGTTCAAGTCATTGGTGCCAATTCAATCACGCTTTATCCCCGATTAGATGTGTGGTTTTTGTTGCTGATCTCCGACTCAGATGCTCTCTTTTCCCTCTCCTTATCTGCGACTCCTAGAACAGGATATTTGCCTTTATAGTTACATATATGTACCAGTATTCCCAAAACATTGATTTTAAACAACTTCGCATATTCTTCTTGTATTTATAGCTACATATGTACCAGGATATGCCGCATGTGCGAATCTTGGGAGCTACACTTTATAGGGCTCTTTTTTTTGTGTAAGTAGGTTTTTTTAATTTAATTGTAAAAGAATCAAACTTTATTAAGAACAACATTGGTTTTTATGATGTCCTCTTCGAGGAATTCTAGACTCATAGTCCCTAATTGCACTATTCACAATTAGCACATGGCTCCCATTTTTTTTTATCATGTTCAACAAGATTAATATCATGTTCATATGTGATAATATCATGTTGAGATGTGTGAATATCATGTTGAAGTGAGAAAATCACCACTTCAGTTATATATCAAGTTGTATAACCTACTTATCATGTTCTAACTTAACAATATCAAGTTCAATCTTCAACATGATATTTACACATCTGAACATAATATTATCATATATGAACATGATATTCATTCAGTTGAACATGATAAAAAAAACAAAAAAATGGGACCCATGTGCTAATTGTGAATAGTGCAATTAGGAACTATGAGCCTAGAATTGCTCGTCCTCTTCAACCAATTTTTTTAATGATGTCCTCTTCAACCAATAAGAACAGAGCACAACTAATCTTGATCCTTAACAAAATTCACAATGGCATACAGTCTTCTTATCCTTGTCCCTTCCAAACCCATTAATATCGTTCCTTAGAATTTCATATACACCTGGAAAAGTTATTCCCATAATGCATGTGCCACCTGACAATGAAGGAAGAATTGCAACCTGTCCACTCTTTCTGCACGTAGTGGAAACCTCTGGAGAAAGAGAAACCCTCTAATGTTGTTATCCCATATCAATCATGTTTCTTCCCATGGTTCAACTATATGCACTTAATTTTAAAGGGACTTTTGACTTCCACGCATAGTTAACTAATGAAAAGAAGTGAGTAAACGGGTGCCTAATGCAAGTAAAGACTTGGTAATTCTTCCTTATCCAAGAGCAAAAGTAAACTACCAAGTTCCTCGATCTCCCATTCATTTGGGATGTCTACGCAAATGAAGGTTCCAAGCTCCTCCCTAACCAGTGTAATTTGAATTCTAGATATTGGAGCATGTGAAGGTTAGATCTGCTATTTATGCTTGGGAAATAGACGGTTAAGGAGCACCCTCCATCCGAGAATCCTTCCCAGAATATATTCATAGTGGCCAGGTTCGATTCTGTGTAGTAAGTTACCAAACCAGGCAAGCCCTATGCCGCCCCAAACTTTTCAGTTACCTCTCATTATTGAAGTTACATTGCCAAATTTTCTTTTTGCAATTTTGTAACCAAATTCCCAAAACCTGACGTATAGACTGTAGTGGGTACACCGTAGGTGGGTTCACATGCTGTTGGTGTCTAACCAGGTATATGTCTTTTTTTTAAAATTTTCTGTATAACATATATGTTTATTCATATGAAAATGGGGATAATTTAAGTGGACTAGATAGAAGCGAATGTTTTGACAAAGTTACCTATGTTAGTATGTTACCCATCCAATCCTTGCTCTAAACACTTAGGTTGTGCTTATTAGTCAACACTTTTATATTCTTTTCCTCGAACCAATTTACGTATGATGATATATGAATTTTCAACTGTTTGGCACAGGAAATTCCGTCGACCATGGATTGGTTGTGAAGTTGATAATCTTTATGGTGCCCCTATTAGGTTTTTGGAAAAGTTTACCCAAAACTTCCCTGATACCGATACTGCTTCCGGCGTTGTTGTAAAGAAGGTATATCTCTTTATTCCCGTTGTTCAGATTTATCAATATAACTTGTTTTTTCTTTACCTGAACATGGAAAACTTGCACCATAGCATTAGCATTGAGTTTAAGTGCATAAATTATCTGCTTTAAGATTAAGATGGTGTTCTTTTTCTCTTTTTGGAAAACGAACAAATTTTGTGAATTCCGGATGATGTAACTATGTTACAATTTAGAACTTGGCATACCTAGTATAATCACGAGTACACATGAGTGTGAGTCTCAAACTGAGGGAGTACACAAATATGACGGTCTAAACTTCGACAATTTACCCTTTGTTGGTAGCCTTTGTAACAAGGCTACTGAGGTACAGAACGTGTGTGATGCTCACGATACATATGGCACACAATGCCTATTTGACAGAACCTGCTACATTTGTTTGCAAGCCTCTCATAACGATCCTGCCACTATGCTCCACTGTCAAACACCCATCTGATAATCCAAGCGGCTCTCTTAGGCTTCTCTGTGGTCCCGCTGTTTAACATACTTGCGTTTTTCCATTGTATCGAATGCACTATACGCTTTAGTAATATGTCCATAGAAGCTTTCCCACTGTAGCAATATTCCATGTTTGAATATCACAAGTCTCAAGACCACCATGAGCCATGGAAAAGCAGATGACCTTTGGATATACTCAAATAATTGACCACAAGAAAGCATTGCAGGTGCTTTCAGTTTTGGCTGATGACTATGACCCTGATCCCTAAGCGTTGTCTAATTAGTTTCATATTAGGGTTTGTTTCTTGTCTCGGGACCCATTGTTCTTCTTAAGTGAAAAATAGTGTAAATACCCTAATGATGCTGAATTTAGTTATATTTGTTTTAATTTAAAT
The DNA here is from genome assembly GCA_900322385.1 of Pharnaceum exiguum. Lineage (NCBI taxonomy): Eukaryota > Viridiplantae > Streptophyta > Magnoliopsida > Caryophyllales > Molluginaceae > Pharnaceum > Pharnaceum exiguum. The sequence continues at coordinate 4,895 of ONZK01004779.1, read as the reverse complement.
AGTATATTAGAACACCTTTTTTTTATATAATATATAGCAGATGTTGTTTGGCCATTTAAGGTGTATGCATGACAGTTTTATTTTCCGTGAGGAGTCGAATCGGGGTAATGAAAATTTCTGTTATTTTCTTGTGATTGAAGTAATTGGATTTTAATTTGTATCCTGAAGAGGTTTGTATTCTTCGATGCTAGGGATAATCTAAAATATTTGTAGAAGAAATTAAAAATTACTCATAATTTTTTTAAACTTTTTTGAGTGCTTTTATATTTAAATGTAATATTTTTTATTTCTTTTTTTATAAAATATATTTTTACATAATTCTTTTGATCAAGATTAAATTTATAAAATTATTATTATTTTCGTTTGATTTTTTCAGATTTTTTAGAGTTATAATAAAATAACTTAAATACCATTTTTGGGTAATTCAATTTTTTTATACAATTATGGCTTATCAATGGTAGGATTTCTAGATGGCAAAATCGATGGTCTAGATTAAACTATGTTATGGTGGCTCCCATGGCTCCACAAAGTAGGAGTCACCATACTTTCTTCCATTTATACCCACGTTCTTATATCCATAACACACTTAAATGCTAATTCTTTTCCCCCCACCGATAGTAATTTTCATTCTTAACTTCTCACTTTTGAGGTAATAACCGTTGGCAGTTTTCAAAAGAATAAAAAAATATGCAAGTCTAGGAAGTTCATTCTCAACAAACACTCATAATTTTGCAAGAGATGAGAATCCAAACGCTTTCATCCTTTCTCTTCTTTCCCTCTTGGTTCCGTTTCAGTTTTTTTTAGTAGTAAAAGATAGTAGTCCAAAACAAAGAAAAAGGAAAACTTAGGGCTTCCTGGAATGAAATCTTTGTTGGTCAAGCGCCTTTGTAAAGCTTTATATGGGGCTGTTTTTATATTTGATGAGTTATGAATGTGTGTTTTTTTTTGGATTATTTGTCCCCTTAATTTTTCAATTCACAATTTCTCTTCCCTCTTGGTTCCGTTTAATGAGAGTAAGATTGAAAATATCTCTTTTTGGAGGTGGATTGAAAATTTGAGAGATAGGAAGGGGTATGGCTGCCGTGGCCGCCGACAATCATATGTCGCCTCGATTCGTGCTTCTTGACTGGTGGACGGTGCGGCGTGGTTGAAGAGTG
>ONZK01004778.1:16017-28517 GCA_900322385.1 Pharnaceum exiguum | reverse complement strand
TTTGATGATGTTGGAGATGAAAAGCTATCAGAGAAAGAGAGAGACGGAGCTGGACGAAGTGGAGAGAGAGTGGAGTGCGTTGATGAGAGTTGAGAGGTATTTGAAAGAGGGGAGAGAAAGTGGAGAGCTCGACGAGCAAAAACAAAGGGGGGAAGGGGGAAAAAAAGAAATAGAAACAAACGATTTTTTTTTATATAGGATACGTGTACATCGTACGCGTATCTGTACGCGTATGCGCCCGGTGTACAATGCTCATTGTACACCGGGCGTAGGGTATAATTTGCCGATTAAATGGCTGTTAAGGCAAGTTGAAAAGACTCTTTCTAACGGATTTTTCACCAGTTACCCCTGAACTTTGGGGTAATTCAACATATGACCATTAATTTTGAAAAATGCACCAGGTATCCCTGAACTTTCGGTTTTGTTCACGAAATAACCACTGTTACTCACTCCGTCTATTTAAACTCTACAATGACAAAACTACCCTTGTTTCTATGTTATAGTAAAAAGACACTCAAAACCGATACCCCATTAAACAAATTGAATTCTTTTGCTCTCAATTATCATTTTTTTCCCCGTTTTATTTTATGGAACTCTCAATTATCATCATCTAACTCCTCATCATTATCAGTTTATCACCATCACCACTCCATTATCATCAACAATCATCATTGTACTAAAACCCAGAAAAACTTTGACAATCACTCCACTCTCTCACCTCACTCCCTAGCAGCAACAATGGAAGCCACTATACACTCCACCACAAACACCTCCTACCCCTCCCCACACTTCCCACCGCCGCACCTCCCACCTCCCCAAAAAACACTATCTCTAAAAATCGAAACCAAAACTAGCAACGCCACCCCACATTCAACCCTCGCCGAATAGATCTCAGATTTCCTTTCCTTCCCAAACTCCTTTCACACTTATTGAAATTGGTGGCGATGATGAGCATGGTTGCCTCGATAGTCTTTGGTGGAAGGGGACGACATTGGTTATAATGATTAATTGACGCAAAAAAAAATTGGGTGTAGAGTTTCTTTTGGGAAGGGCGTTGAAGGTGACAGTAACTCCATGATTGTGGTTGTCGGTCTATCGGAGGTATTGGGGGATAATGGTCATGCACCTTTAGAAAATACGTGGGTTGGGAGAATGAGAGAGAGAATATGTGGCTATGTCTTTGGCGTTGATGGTTTGTATGTTGCTGGAGATCATTGAGGTCATTGAGGTGGAGGTTTTAATATGCAATGTCCAATATTCATTCTGCTATTGAGGTTTTTCGTAGAAATGTATGGATGGGTGTAGATCTGGTCTAGGGGGGACACTTGGAGAGAGACTTTGAGGAGGGAAGAAAAAAAATGAGAAATGAATAAAATAAAATAGAAATCAATTACACACTAAGGGTATAAAGGTCGCGTAATGTTTCAAGAAGCCAATAGTTATATGACACGTCAAAAAAATAAACGTCATCCAGTCGCCGTTAGCACATTGGGTATCTCGTGAACGAAACCGAAAGTTCAGGGGTACCTGGTGTATTTTTCGAAATTAATGGTTATATGGTGAATTATCATAAAGTTCAGGGGTACCTGGCAAATTGGGAAGAGCCGTTTCAACCCGAACCGAACCCCATTAGTTACTGAATAGGCAACTCGAATTCAACCCGAAACCCGAACGATCCCGAACCCGAATTAGTTAAACCCGAATAAATCCAAACCGAACCGAACCCGAATAAACCCGATTAATTGTCTTTGTTATCATGAAATATACGCTAATAACAAATATAAACAATTAAAACATATTTCAATTAGAAGAAACTTGAATTGTTTAGTTATATTTAACAACTTACATTGTCGCGGTAAAAAAAAATAAATGAAATGGTACCAAACCTGACTTAACCCGAACCGAAATCGACCCAACCCGAACCAAAATCGACCCAACCCGAACCAACCTAACTCGAAATTGGTGACCCGATTGTAACCCGAACCGAACCGAATTGAACCTGGTTGACCGGTCAACGTGCTAGCCTGAATTGAAACGAACCGATAGGCCCGTTTCCCATCTCTAGACCCAGGTCGCATATCGATTATCCTAAGGGCTATTTGCACCCATTTGCAAAAAAAAGGATCAACCTTATTTGCACCCATAACATTTACCTTTCTAAAATTCCACCTTACTCCAGCATTTTATTTTGTCAAAAATGATATGGGTCTTTTTTTCTTCCAATACTCAAGTTGCTTCTCTGATGTTCCTATTTGGTAAGGGTAAAAGTAGAGGTCTAGATAATGTTTTAGCTTATTAATAAAGGTGTAAATTTGGTAAGGTCAATTTTGGGTGTAAGTAAGGTAGAATCTTTTTTTACAAATGGTTGCAAATAGAAATCCCCGGTTAACAGATTTATAGTGATGAGTCTCCCAATAAAGGTCTATACATATATATGGCTCGAACTTGAGATCTCGATTAGGCAATATGGATAGCTGCTTACCACTTCAATCAATCATGCAATCAACCGTAAGGTTGGTCATGTTGAGTGGACTTTGATTAATGGTCGTTACATTTTTTTGAATATACCTTACTTAACGGCCAATACAATGTCTTTGCGCGCATCAAACTCGCTAAGTAGAAGAGACTTAGAGAGAGTTGGTAAAGAGCATAATTCAATATCCTTAAAGTTAGGAGTTCATTTCTTACCTAACTCACTAAAAGAAATAATTCCAAATCCATTAATTAAATCAATATTTGTTAGATAATCTCAATTACTATGATTCTCATAATAGTTATAATGATATGACTAAATATAGATGGATTTAGTTTGATATCAACACACTATTTTCATTTGATTCATTCGTCTCGTTCAATGCAATTATTTTGTTAAATTACTATTGTACAGTGTGGGGTTGATTTGAGTGATAAAAAGTTGCATACCAGTTAAGCGAGGTCTCAGAATCAAGCCTTAGTGTAGAGACGGCTTGAACCCGAGACCCTTATTATGAGACTCACCCACCACATCCCGGTGTGTGACCCGGGTTGATTCCAGATGTAGTTGGAGCGAAACTCCAGTGAATCGCACAGGCAATCAAAAAATGAAAAACTACTAGTGTAAAGGAGTACCAAGTAACATTTGACTAGGGGGGCATTTGAGACTTCATAATTTAACTTTATTATTACATGTGCTAATAGACATAAGGTTCCTCCGTCACTTCTTTTCACTACCCAGCATTCAATTTTTTTTCTCCATTCAGACACTCCCAAATTTGTTCTCATCCCCCTCCCCATTTGTAAAATTTCGGCGGCGGCTATGAGGGTTAGTTGGCTTAGATGGGCGAGGATGTAGGTTGGGTAGAGTGACGGTGTGGCTTTGTTTGGCCGTTAGCGCTGGAAATTGAGTGTTGAGGACATGGGCGGCATTGGTTAAGTGCGGTAACTTGAGTTTTTTCCGGAGTGATCGAGCGAAGAACTGGTGGCGGTGACGGCGGGAGGCTGGGTTGAGGAAGTGGCGACGTTGTTGGGCGTGTTTTAGCCAACCCCAACCCGACATATCCGAGGAACCCCCTTCCCTGACGATACCGACAAGCCTCGACAACTCCCCTCCCCCTAACATGGCCGACAACCCTCACCCACCCCTTGCCCAGACAACTTCGAAAGACCAATGACTCACCCACAAATCCCATGTTGCCCACCACTTAAACCACCCTCAATTTTAAGCATCGAATTAGAAAAAAAAACAATGATTATAAAGACTTTATTTAACTCATTAATAGAGTCCATGATTACCACTATGTCAATAAACAATTCTAAATCATGTGTTAACATTTTTTTTTGAAAGGTAAGAAATGAGTATACTAGGAGGGTCTCCTCTCGAGACACACTCCTAGTTTATCATCATGAATTATACTATCAAGCTCCCTAGATCATGAGGTATCCCATATAATCGTACTATTACAAATATGACCATAGTTGGCCATCCAATCTGCCGCTCTATTTCCTTCTCTATAAATTTGCAAAAAATTAATTGTCTCCATACTGGCCACAACTTCATACAGGATCATGCTATGAACATTAAAAATGGAGCAAAACAGAATCATGGCACTCAAAACCCACGAACTTGAAGTCATTATGGTCATTTGGTTGGACAAGTCCGTTTTCGTTTTTATTTTTTGGGTTGTGATGAAGATTAAAGAGTTACTGGCCACAGATGTAGAACATGTTACTTGATGTTTCAAATTTGGTGTTATTAGTGGTTGAATGTTGGGGTTGGTACTAGCTGGATTTTGATGGTTAATTTAGCTGCTGATATATACAGATGATATATACTGATGGAATTTTGATAGTTTTTTTATTAAAGTGAAATGCAAAGAGCCAGAGAAGCTCTAAAAGTTGTTCTCCCCTATGCAACGGCTAGGCTTAAGAGTTTTGTCTTTTATCTTTTTTTTATAGCATTTTCCTTATTGGAACAGGGAAACAAGGATTGTTTATAGGGACAAAATACATGAGTTTTATAGTTCAGGGATGAAATATATAGTAGGGGCAAACTTAAGGGACGTATTTATTAGAAAAGCCAAATTTAAACAAACAAGTGTATAATTCTAAATTTACATTTTGGATTTTTAGAACTCATTTTTTTGAAAATCTTTGCGCCTAGCGGCTTTTGGTGCTCTTCATCAAACTAAATTTTCCTTAAGTTTATTATCCTGCATTCCATCTCGGCTTCATCAAGAGTATTAATCTTGAATGTTTCCCACACTTCCTTGGGCAAGTAGAATTTTTGGACTTCCTCATAGTGATCCCAAATCTCATCACAAAACGTACCCTACTGATTCTGGAGATGGGGCACAATTACACCATTCACTTTTTCACCATTTGAAAATTGAAAAACAAATTAGATTGAAATTATATAGATTAATAGTTTGAAAGGTCATAAAATTTTTGGATAAAAAATGTTTTTTAGACATGGACATGACACACTAAGATGCACGCATACATGAAAGGCGCCCGAAATAGCTCGCAGATGTGTCCTCGGACGCGATTCAAACACCCACTTAGAGGCACATTTCAAACATTTGAGACAAGAGAATCCATTTATAAAGACAAACTTGCAGTTTCGGACTTAGATGTGATACCCTCAAGGGCTTCAACTAAAACCCTAACCTCCACTATTATTTACACAAATTAAACTTGCAGCTAAGAGCACTTCCAATAATAATCCCATAAACTCACCCTCTCTCCTAACCACATCACCCTTACATGGACCCTACTCTTCATAAACCCAAATCCCCCAATCATAAATCTAATAAACTTATATATTATGGGTCCTACATAAATGTTTTCTTTGTTTAAATTTTGAAAAATAAAATGCCTCACACGTAAAAGGAAGCTAAAAATGACTTGCTTTTACGTGGGGACCAACAACACGTGTTGTTGGCCCCCTCGCAAATCACGCGCCTAAGTTACACTCGCTGCCTCACTCAAGCTGAGTGGGCAGCACGCTAGGGACACATATGTGTTTTTTTTCCACCTTCTCTCCTCTCTCTTTTCAGTTTATCCGGGTTTATGATCGTAATCCCTCTTAAACCCCTCTCTTCTAAACCCATACCGCCCAATGGTAAACCCACATAAACCACTACATAAACCCACCCATTGGACTTGCCCTAAGTAAATCATGGTTGTTTATGACACTAAAATAACAAAAAAAATCACTTCTCGTTATTTTGTTTCTATAAACTGTTTACTTTCTTTTATCTTACGAAACACCCTCCCTCCCCCAACAAAAAACATTTTTATCGAAAAAAACAACAACAAAAAACACAAGTAAAATGTATAAATTGAAATGTAAATCTTTACTTACTTTCATAATCAAAAAAATTGTACGAATTTCCATTTGATTGGCCATGTATTTCTTCACTGTTTCTAACCGGACAGCTTCAAAGATATGAATCAATGATTCAAAGGCTTATTGCCAATCTTTAGAGTGCTTGCTTTGAGTAAGCATAGCCGCGTCTCTGATAGCTTGACGTCCGGCAAAAAGACATATTTCACGATACCCCGAATCAAAACCGGCTGGTTCATTATTATCAAACAACTTTAGCATCCGAGACCCTTCGCCATTTACCGCTCGCATATATATAATATCCGTAGCGATTGTGTCCATAAAATATAAGACGAGTAATCAACTCTTCAGATTTGACAACTAATTTGACCCACTTACCTCAGATCCGTAGGAAGACCAACGGATCTACGACGACCACATTCTCCAACAAACCTCACCCACCCCTTGCCCAGACAACTTCGAAAGACCAATGACTCACCCACAAATCCCATGTCGCCCACCACTTAAACCACCCTCAATTTTAAGCATCGAATTAGAAAAAAAAAACAATGATTATAAAGACTTTATTTAACTCATTAATTGAGTGCATGATTACCACTATCTCAATAAACAATTTTAAATCATGTGTTAACATTTTTTTTTTGAAAGGTAAGAAATGAGTATACTAGGAGGGTCTCCTATCGAGACACACTCCTAGTTTATCATTATGAATTATACTATCAAGCTCCCTAGACCATGAGGTATCCCATACAATCGTACTATTACAAATATGACCATAGTTGGCCATCCAATCTGCCACTCTATTTCCTTCTCTATAAATGTGCAAAAAATTAATTGTCTCCATACTGGCCGCAACTTCATTGAATCTTCAATAATCCCTTTGATTGACTATGGTGCCTTGATCTTCCCTTGCATAGACTGGATCACAATAATATTATCACCTTCCACAATGGCTCGTCGTAGACCCATATCCGAGCATTGCTTTAGGCTGTTTCTTAGTGTTCTTGCTTCTGCTACAAGTGTAGTGTTGTTACCGATGTTTGAGGCTCCTGCTGAAATCATGAACCCATTATCGTCTCTGATGATGAACCCTGCTGCTGCTTGATTGTTGACTCTAGATCCATCGAAGTTTATTTTGAGGAATCCGGGTGGGGGTGATGCCACCGAATAAATTTGTTGTGTTTTTGTGGTGGAGTAGAAGTTTTTATAGTGGATGATGTGAATTTGTTGTCTAATGCAGTTCTATATTTCCATTCTATAAAAACCCGTCTACCTCTAAGGTAAATTTCGTTGTACTTAAATGGCTCTTGCCGGAACGCTTTATCATTTCTTCCTTTTTAAATGCTCCATAGTAAATAGAGACATTTGGATAGTGTGTCTTTTGGAATCGATCCATCAATTTTGAGTTGACGAATCCAGTCTAAAAGGGATTTTTCTGGTATTGTACATTCTATCCATCCTTATTCCTTAACTTTTGCCCAGACCATATATGTTTCGGATAGTGGGCAAAAATATGAGGAATTGTTTCACATGCCTCAACACATAGGGGGCAAATTTGTTCATTAATAATTTTACGCCTGGAAAGAATCCTCTGGTGGGTGTAGCGTTGTGAAAGAGCTGCCAAAGAAAGAGCTGGACTTTCGTAGATCATGTGTTAACATGTTATATAATAATTGTTAAAAGTTTCTGGGTTGTCTTTCCTTTGAAGATAAAAGGTTTCAGTTCTACGACGATAGAAAGTTACTTTTTGTTAAAAGGGTATGTTATGGAATCTTTTTTGAAAGAATATTGTATAAAGAGTTTGGCGTACTGCGGGGAGAGATTCTCTTTTTCATTTTCAAGTCTAAGGTTGTGTGATGTGACTATATTACCCTTATATATTTGTACAGTATATTTTGTGAGGAGAGAGAATAGAATGGATGAGGGGAAGAGGTGATCAGAAACGTGGGAAGGAGAAAAGAGAAAGGGAAGTTTTTTTTTAAAAAAAAATAATTTGCTAATTTGATTTTTTTAAAGGGGAGTATGTAGCTCCATACTCCCGGTTGTGGGGTAGAACAGTTGAACATTCCCATGCAATGATAAAAATAATCATAGAGTAATTATGCGGTCCAGAAAAACCTTAATAAAATCATATACATGAAAATAATTAGTTAAAAACAATACTAATATCATATGTTTTATAGGTGTGTAATTAAATTTAGGGTTAATCCATCATTATAATTAAACAATTAGGGGTACTTCAACATAAGATTATGCGAACAACAATATAAAAAAAAAAAATTAGGGCTTTGTTTTGTAAACAATACAAAGTTAAACCAAATTTAATAATGAGTACACAAGTCGAAAAAGAATATTTTATACCTTTACAATTCAAAACCAACTATTAGATGCCACCATAGATGTCACTGCACATTACATGTTTTACTATTTTTTGAGGAAAAAAAAGAAAAAGGGATGTGGAGAGTAAATTGTGAAAGAGGGAGTAAGGAGAATGAGAATGAGAGGGAAATGTCGAGGGAAGTGAAGAGTATAAGTCGAGCAGGGGTAAAATAGTCCAACCACACAGCCTTAGGCTCGAAAACAAAAAAAGGGGTGTTTGGTCAATAGAACTGATTTTATAAGGGGTTCCACACAAACTCGGGTATTTATTAAGGGGTTCTAGACAAATCACTCTAAAAATAAACTCATAATTGAAACTCTGCAGTCTAACGTTTTCTTCTTTTCTTGTTAAAAAGGGAGGAATTGAAATTACTAGTTGGACCTCCCCCCGATACACACTCTCCAAGCTTATCTTCTATTTAGTTCTCTTGAAATAGAGGTATCTCATATAATTGGATATTTAAAAGTATGCTCATAATGAGGCATCTGTAGACGCCCGGGCCCCGTCGCCTAATGGGGGATCGGTAATCCCCGTTCGGTTTTAGGTAAACCCAGTTGTCCACCCGCGTGGATAGGTTTGAATGCTAATGCTTAGGAGTCTCCACCAATTTTATTAAGTATAATATACTATTAGGAAAACAATTGGAAAACTTTTTTGTATTATTTGCCTTATTATGACTAGGGTGATATTTATATTTGTACAGAATGTAAATGAAATGCCTCCTACTTGCCAACATTTATCGAAAGGACCATACCGAAGGGACAATACCGAAAGGGACGGTTGACAAGTAGGGTTTTAACCAGAAAACTGTAGTGGTTCTGGGGCAAAATAAGCACCTCTACTAGACAATTAATTCGATTATATGCGCATTAACCATACAGATTGATTGAACAACCTATTAAAAAATATTATCTAATTTAGTCATCTTAAATCACATGCAATTTTGTAATTAGCCAAGTGTAAACATGCCACAATTTCTATTATTAACACATAAGGGTCAATTTTACATGTTAGTGATCACTTTGAACATTTATAGGCTACATTGCATAATATGGGTGATAAAAATGGGGTTAGTGCCTTCAATACCTGAATTTGGGGGTCTATAGTAAGACTATCCTATGAACTATGCATGCAAAGTAAGAGAAACAGGACGAGATTGCAACAAGTATGACAATAATGCAAGTATAAGCACTAAATATGCACGGTTTGGGGTTATTAGGTGCAAAGTAACCAAGGTTTAGAGGGGTGATTATATGTTAAGCTAGGTTTAGAGGGAGAAGAATGAACTCATCCAGTTCGGCGTGAGTATTATGACGAATGGAGGCTGGTATTTATAGTGTTTAGGTGGCTTGGGGAAAAAGCTAGCGGAAAATAAAGATAAAAAAGAAACCCGAAACGTGCGCCAGGCGCACATTCCGTGCGGGACCAGGATTCGTCCTGCTCCGTCTGTTTTGGATAGACGCGCTTTTGTCTTTATCTGATAGCTTTTTCGGTGTTTCGGCTGATCTAAAATCAGTTTAGAATAGGATTTAGGCGGATTATTCGCCAAGAAACTAATTAATTAAATAATTAATTAATTACCTGACTTTTATGTGGGTCAGGCTGACTTATGTGGACTGGGCTGACTTTATTGGATTGGGTTTGAGTAATTAATTGACTAAAGCCATGGGCTAAAATCAATCAGTTTAAGGCCGAATATAGAAGTATTATATATGGAAATGATCCGGAAGACGAGGGGAAGGTGATGGACACGACTACTAATCCCGTTTCTCAAGCTTTCAAACAATTGTCATAACAGATAGTCTTACCATAAATACTAAATGCCAAGTTAGGTTTACATCATAAGGCGTGGCGAATACCCGGTAGAATCACCGTACTTACAACGTTTGTGGACGTTGTCAAGTACTCTATTGGCTTCTTTAAAAGTGAATAAGTGATGATTTCGCTGACGAATTTCACTAAGTCCTTAATAATTCCTCTAATCGACCATGACACATTAATCCCTCCATATGTATTACCGTATCAATGTCTCTTTCTATGATAACTCTCTATGCTCCAACATCTATACAACGTTGGTGGACGTTTCTCATTTCAAAATCACCATCTTTCTACATCACAAGTGTAAAGGAGCAAGAAGACAAGATCAAGAAAACCTTTTCTCAAGTCCTCAAGTCAAGCCACGATCCTCTAATAGTCTTAAATAGACTCCAATAAGGTAAAAGCAATCTGAAGGCCTTTTACTAAAAACTCTCCTCTTCTTCTTGTTGTCCTTTAAATACTGTATTGTCAATTTCAATTTATCGTTTGAAATCTAAAAGACTAACGGTTTTCTCTTTTGTATTGTCACGATGTGAACTCTAAAAGACTAACGGTTTTCTCTTTTGTATATATTTGTATATTCTCATCATTCATCACCTTATTTGCCTATAATTTGACATAAATTGAAGTGGACAGACAACATAAAACTGGATTACTTGCTAAATTGGAATTGGACTTGTATGCTAATAACTTGGTTAATTCTCTAATACATACATATGATATCACCGACAATTAGATAAATCTATTAGGTTGTTAATCGTACAACCTACGTGGTTTTGAGCATAATAACGTTAATTATTTGAAAGTAGAGGTAAAACCTCACCCCCGAATCCGAACGAATCTCTGGTTGCAATATCAAGTCACTAGCAAATAGGTTTTCCAATTGTTTTCCTATTTAAAAATAGTTGGTGGGGACTCCGTTCATTAGCATCCGCATTCCAACACCGTACCCAACGGGTAGGGAAACGGGTTTACCGAAGATGGAAGTAGCCTAGTAGGGAAACGAGGGTGATTCCTCTCCCAAAAGGATTCCTAGGGCCCATGTACCTACACCTCCCCTCCCCTTTACCGCCCTAACCTCTTATCTGTCACCACAGGTTTTCCAATATGTCGTGACATATAATAAAGTTTGTCATCACAAATATTAAAAATTGTCGTCACCGATATTGAAAATTCACATATCCGTCGTGACAAACATTGAGGTCTGTCATCACTGATAAAATAAGTGGTTCAGAATGCATGCCTGCATATTGTATGCTATGACTGCAAAAAAAATTAAGGTTAGCTCATTCACCGATTTTAAAAGGGAGTTTTTAATAAAAACGTTTTCATATAGAGGTTTCTCACAAACTCGGGAATTTATAAGACGGGTTCTAGACAAATAACTCCTGTTTTTTATCAGTTTAATTAAACTTGGTGCTATTTACACCCATGGCCAAAAACATTGCATACACTCATTCTTTATTTTTCCTAAACTACCCCTCCATAAAACATCCCTTCCCCACGGCCTGCTCAATATTTTTTCCCATTTCCCATGCCTCCCTGTTTCCATATGTGGAGAGACTGAGTAAAGAGAAGACGAGATGCTCTAGCAATCAGCAATCGTAATACCTATTTTCCATAATTGCATTGGACCACCCATATTCATAGTAGTGATGCAGCGTTGAGCGGATCACTCTTGTTATAATGCATGAGAGGCCTGATGCCTGAAATGTAGTTGACTATAGTTTTTGTAAGTACGTACTTTGGTACTATGTTGAAATCTACTTCAACATTTTTTATTTTTTCAAGTACCTATTAGTTATAGTGCAAAGTTTAAAAAAAATTTAATTAACCTTATCTAAACTGAACTATTTCGTCTTTCAAGTGAACTAAACATTGGAATTTTATTAAGTTCAGTCTTTCTCATTTAAGTTGGGTTGAGTTCATTTCCTTTTTCAATCTAGTTGAGTTTAATACTTTAATACAAAAACTTCGGTCACATTACCCTTCGAATGCACTTGAGGTGCAAAAAAATTGGCTATACTTTACATATGTATTGTTACATTCTCTATAAGTTGTTGTTGAATTTCAGTGAATACAGTCTTATCAGTATGAACTACTCCAGTCACTGTAACTGAACCTTGTAATTGTAGAGAGAGAGAGAGAAAAGAAAATTAAACACCAGAAATTCGGTACTACAGTCATATCAGCCGTAGAACGTGACATGAATTGCAATGAAAATGACTACACTTTCCATTGCTATAGTTATATTTGCTATAAGTTGTTGTTGAAATATAGTGAATTCCGCCGTAGTTGTCCCAACGAGTATAGCTACATTGGTCGAAGTTTGTCAATGTGGAGAGAGAAAAAATGCCGCCGGGAGTAGTGGGAAAACCATTTTGACGTTTTTTTAACTTTTCCAAATATATAAAAGGGTATTTTCGTCATTGAAAAAATGAGTGCATGCAACCTATTTTGGCCATCTTTTTTTTTTTG
>ONZK01004777.1:3723-27625 GCA_900322385.1 Pharnaceum exiguum | reverse complement strand
TAAATATTCCGGAAATATTAGGAAAAAGAAGAGTTTAACCCTTCGCCAAGCAACATTTAATTAAATAAATAAATACATAATTAAATGCATTATTTAAATGATTAAATATTATAAAGGAAAAAGGTTAGTGGATTGGGCTTGTGTTGTGGGCTAACATAAAGGGATTTTATGGGCTAATTAATTAAAATTAGGCCGTTGGGTTAATCGGGATAGGCTATCAATAATGGGCCAGTGGGCCATTCCTTTTCTCAAGTCATCAAGGCTCGTTATCACCTCTAATAATATTAAATAAATTCCAATAAGTGGCTTAATCATCATTAGTATTTTGTATAACTCCTAGTACAAAATGCCGTACTTACACTAATAAACAATTGTCGACATGGGTTTCGAAACTTTTGTTTAAATTTTATTGTTTCTTTTATCTTTCTACTTGGGTTAAGTATTAGTCGTCTTGGCCCTAAACAAAAAGTATTAGTGGGTTTGAGTTAGGCCTTTATTAGTTTACATATATAATTTTTTTGATAATAATTTTTAAGGATATCCAACTCGACCCGACCCGAAAAACCTGACCCAAAACCGACTCGAAAAACTAAATCCATTTGATATCCGAATTCGAATAAACCCGACGAACCAAACACGATCTGAACTGTTTTAATCCGACCTGATTGGGCCCTATCTCATTATCGACCTTCACCCGAGTCAACCCGACCCGAACCAAACTTCTTTTTTTGAGTGGACCCGAATCAAACTTCATACAACCTCCGTCTCAATTTATTCTTGGGGTATTCCTTTTTAGGGTGTTTCTATTTGTTCTTATGGTTTCCTATTTTGGTATGTTTTATTGTTTAAAATGACCAAACTGCCCCTAGCTGGGTAGGTGAAAGATAGTGGGGCTAGGAACTTGAAAGAGTAATTTGGTGTAAAGGTGAAGGACAAAATGGTCTTTTTATTGATTTCTTAATTTTTGTGCCATTTCCAAATCATAAGAACAAATTGAAACGGAGGTTATAGTTGTTATTGTTAACCCGAACCAAATCCGATCCGAACTTCACCTTCAGTCTTCCTATTAGCCGTTTTCTTTTTTGAAAATTACTTGACTGTGGGTTTGCATCTGTATTGTTATTGTTCATTTTTTTGAGTTAAATATAGTTTCTCAATTCAATTTCTTTTAGTTCACTTTAGTTCGGTTTTAGTTAATTTTTTTTTACTACTTTCTTTTTTTTTTTCAATTCAGTTCAGTATTTATCAGTTCAAATCTAACAAACGAATTTAGTGTTTTTTTTTTAATTCAGTTCAATTTCAATTTATAGTCTGACAAATAAATAAAGCACCCCATATTCGTGTTAGCATGCAATCTACGCTAGCATCCATGGAAGAAAAAAATATAAAAATAAAACCTCACATACGGTCTCATATAATTGACAATCACAATCAGCCAGACATGTATAGTACTAGATACTACTGAATACATCTTCCAAGACTCGGTAATTGACGATCTTCACATTAATATACAAAAGCAGATTTGACAAAATAATAATAATATACAAACGCAGCATACATGGAGCAATAGCATGCTCATATTCAGCATAGAAATTAAATAATTGAATAAAGAAATGCAACTATTGTATTGTGGCAATCAAATACGTTGATCGGTGTAATTAAAAAAAGATCAATTATCACCTCATTTTGCAAATTCTTTTGAGAATGGGAGTTGGAAGATTTGAAACAAGATTGAAGGCCCCTCTGGGTCAATAACCTTCGATATTTGTGCCAATATCTCTTTAAAAGTAATATATATGACTCTTTTATTTCGTATTAGTTTTAGAGAAATTAGGGAGAGTGTAATTACCAAGTTTTAGATCCGGTGACGTGTGTCACTCTAGCACTCTATGCTAGATTTCATTGATCACCTATCACATATAATAATATATAAACAAACCTTAAAATTAAATTGATGTCATATATAACAAACCTAACACGGTTGAACATAACATTTAATGAAATAAGCTCTTATTCTATTCGGTTTGAACAACTTCAGCTCCCGCTCCAGCTCCATCTAATAACGTTGAATTGACCAATAGAGCCCAAACAAATCAATTTGATGCTCCAATCCCTAATATCTTCCCTATCATAAACGAAGTGAAAACAAGACTCCTTGTAACTAAAGAGAAGCACTCCTAAAGAAAGATAGCTCCCATAAGTGGAAAACAAAACAAAACTACAAGAATTTAATTAATTACACCAAAAAAATGGAATTAAACGAAAAGGGGTTTAACGTACAAAAAAACTGAAAGCAAATGATAGAGATATTAGCACAATGCATGTCTAACGTTTGTATAAACTTGTAATTTCATGCCTAACGTTTTCTTCACCAGCAAAAACCACCTACATTATAATTTAAAGATAACTTTCGTTAAGTTTTTTCCTCTCTAATCTTCCCTTACTTGGGTTTTCACAACAATAAAACAAATTAATTCACATTGTGGGCTGAACATCTTTCTTTGTTACACGTAAGTTCTATTTTTGCCAGTTTAGTTTTTTTCTTCCCACTTAAATGCTTAGTTATGTTTTCGGTATAATTCAATCTAGTTCAGTTAAGTTTAGTTCATTTCATTTATGTTTGGTTTAGTTAAAATTTTAACCAGACGAATAAAAGTTAACTTTTTCATCATCTTCGTGGTACAAGTATTCTTTCCAAAGATGCAACGGATATTTAAATTGGTTGAATTGACAATGTTGTGAATTCGGGGTTGCAAAAAATTAGTGCCTTTATGTAAATCAATTGTTAATTGGGAGGTTAAATTGTTTATAAGCTCGATAAAGTTAGCCAAATAAAAATATTGGAAGTCTCGAAATTATATTACGGTGACGTCTAAAATTATTTTGAATTATTGTTTTTATTTTAGTTAAAAAATGATTTTAGAATGTGATTTTAAATAGGTTATGTAGCCATTTTTCTATAGTCCATAATCACCTAAAGGTGAAAGATGAAATAATTCTTTTGATAGAAGATGATTTTGAAAAGGAAGGGGAGTGAGTATTTTTGTTTGGTTGCCCGCCTCATTCACCAAAATTTTACTCAGACTATATATTTGCACTCGACCCGGGTCGCACACCTATTTGTGATGACAGACCTTGTTTACTAAAACTCGAACTCTAAAGCTCGTTTAAACATACCAAGCTGTTTATCATTCCACCCAAACCCGTATTCGGTAGGTTAAAAGAAGAGAGTATTTTTCGTAATAAAACCGTGTCGGCCGTGTATAAACAAAGTCGGGTTTTAAAATGCCGACTGCTCAACTCGACTCCATACTAAAAGTGTCCGTGCATATGTGCAATCAATCAATCAATATCATAAGATCATTGGCACACCTCACAGACACGCAGCACACACGGCGCAACACGATCTCATCTCATATTCATATCCCTCGAAATAATCCAACTATTATTATTTAACGACAGATAACTATTATTACTACTCATACGTACGTCAATCATACCAATTTAACCACCTAGATCGATTTTCTTCTCCAATCTCCCTACTACAACACCATATCATGACACCATAACATTTCCCTCACTTTATTATTCCGGTATTGCCATACCATTCCCCACATCTCATTCATTTCTCACAAAAACACACAACATGGGAAGCAAAAGCAGAGCATGCGCTGCACTCTCTCTCCTTCTTCTCTCTCTCTCTCTGGTCTCCGCACGTACACCCTCCGATCTAGTCATCACAACCACAGTCGCCGACGATGTGGGACGACCCTACATTCGCTTACCAGTACTCCACTCTCTCTCCACCACAACAGGCAATACTACTGAGAAAGAAGAGACGTGTGAGCAGAGCTATGGGTTTTTGCCCTGTACCAAGACAGGGTTAGGGAACACGTTTCTTATAATTGTGTATGGGTACTTGATGTACACTGCTGCTACCTACTTGTCTAATGGTAGTGAGCTTTTGCTTGAGATTTTGGGACCTGGTGTTGTTGGTGGCCTTTTCTTGCCTATTCTTGGTGCTCTCCCTGATGCCATGCTCATTCTTGGTATGCTTACTTTGTTTTTTGTGGGTTTTTTGTTTGTTTTGGATGTGGGTTTTTGTTTGATTTGTGTGATCATGTTTTGTTATGTGAAAAGATTGGATTTTTACTGCTTTTATGGGTTTTGGGAGATGGGTTTTTGGTTAAATTGTGTGATCATGTTTTGTTATGTGTAAAGATTGGATTTTTACTGTTTTTTATGGGTTTTGGGAGATGGGTTTTGGTTAAATTGTGTTTACTTTTGTTGGTTGTGATTATGATTATGATGTGATAAGTTCCTTATGATTTGGAATAATATTTATTGAAATGGTGGATTTTATGGTTTGATGAATTTGTTATATGGATGTATTTATGTTCGTTCATTTTTGTGGTTTATGGATTGGAAATTTAGGTGTGATCCGTTCTTATGAAATTGCAGAAACATGGACAAATGATAGAAAAAAAGGAAGATGATTTGATTTGTGGTATGAGGGGTTTATTAGAGTTCATCTGATGGAGTTTGGAAGTTAATGTGATCAGCTCTAATGAAATGGGGGAGAATTTGGAATTGCACAAGGACTATGCTTTGATTTCCTATTTTGTTATCTGATTGCTTTCTAGTTAGGGATTTCAGAATGTGGGGGGTTTTTTTTTTGAATCATAAGTTTGTAGCAATAATAGTATGGTGCTGCAATTTCATCTACGTTTCAAGTGTTAATCAAATTAAAAGAATGATGTGTTATGAATTTATGTTTACAATATGGTTTTTGCTTGTGGCTGTAAAGCAGATTTGCATTATCTCCTGTTTGAATGTTCATTTGAATTTGTTTGGCATATTGTGTGGAGCCTTGCTTTTCTCAAAGTGGAAGTCAGCTTTTCAGCTTTGACCTTTATATTCCATGGTCATTGATTATAATTTGTGGATCATAGTGTCATTTGATGAATTAGGAATAGGATAGCTGGAATTTGTAAGTGGTTGAAGTTCATGATCTTATTTGTCTGGTTTTTCTGCTGGACAGTAGTCATATGTGGGGTTATTTTTAGTAAAACGAAATGAATGAATACATTTTCAACTTGAAAAGTATGGTTTGTTTGTAGGACTTGGTCATATCATTATTACCTCTCTCATGTAATGTCTTGATGTTGATTTTGGTTGGTTTTGAATTTGGTGTATTTTGAAAATTTGGGTACCCAATTCCGCTCTGTGTATTTACATCATAGTTCATTGCCAAGGTTTTCATCATTAGGTAAATGACTAAATGGACAGTTTTTTTTTTCAAGTGCTGATCTTGGTATTAGGTAACTACTAGGTATGTCACTTAATATGTTTGGTTATTGGATTTTAACTACCTTTGATTCAGTTGAATGTTCCCTTTTCACTTTCAATGGGATTTAGTTTTGTTGACCTTGTTATGGAGCGAGCTGTCAATAACTTCTACAGCTGTGTAAGGATGTCAAATCCTTGCTTTGACTCTTATAAGATTGCAAGAGATTTTCATTAAAAAAAATTCAAGGCTTCATATCTGGAAGATTTATCTGCTGACTTTCTCATGTTTGGAAACATTTTTATCATTTGCTTTGACTTGGGATCGAGCTGACTCAATAATCTTAGCTTATGCTGAGCTCGCTTATGTTCGACTTCAATTGAACAGACTTTTGACCGAATTTACAAACGAATTTTGGCCGACTTTGATCAAATTAGACCGACTCATCATGGCTATGTCTGGGAGAATTGGACCGAAGTATCCGATTTAGAACGTTTTTCACCGGCTTTTATGGAATTAAATTGATATTAACTTCTTTAACCGACTTTGACTGAGCTACCCACCCTAGCTCTAAGTTAGGTCGCTCTTAACAGACTTGACTTTGACCGAGATGACTTGGTCAACGAGGCGATTTTGACAAACTTTGGACCAAAGTGAGCAGAGCGGTTTCATGCCAAGACACCTCACTCTAGTTATTACCTTTTATATGATTTGATACCTTTTTTTACTGATAATGATGGTTCTTAGACTCCTTGTTTATTTCTCAACTGGCCATCTCCTCGAATGGTGAGACTTTAGAATCATGCATTGGTCACAGGCTCACAGCATAGTTCACTTCTAGGCTGTATTCCACTTTCTTCTACAATTTTTCCCTTTCCCCTCATCCTCGTCCGTTTCCTACTCGGACCTTCCTATAGAGACACGGCCAACTGCTGTTATAAAACTTATATAATAAAAATGCTTGGTTGCGTTGTAGAATGTCATGACTTGTTACTATTTTGTCCATATATTCTTACGGGGTTTTTGTCTTGTTTTACAGTATCTGGGCTCTCTGGAAGTACTGCTGTTGCTCAAGACCAGGTTTCAGTAGGAATGGGTCTTTTAGCTGGCTCAACAGTGATGCTCCTTACAGTGATCTGGGGAACTTGTATTTTAGTTGGCAAGTGTGATTTGGAGAATTCACTCGCAGTTGATGAAACAGACACAAAAGGGTTGAACTTGCGAGGTAGGTACATTGCTTCCTCATGGTTCACTGTCTGTTACTAGAATTCTTTAGTTTAGGGTTCCATAAGTGCATCACTTAAAATGAAATAAACTTTTGTATGCTTGGAGCCTTGGAGGTCTACGTGCACTGATACTTATCATTTCTTCTGTGGTATTTGGAATGAGTCTACATTGCTGGAGAAATCATGCATGGCAGTCCTTATCCCTTTATTTGGGTGATGACACTAATGTGATTGTTGTTGTTTTGCGGTGCAGGTTCTGGTGTTTCTACTGATATATGGACCAGCTATGCTGCAAGGATAATGGCTATTTCTGTGCTTCCCTTCCTTGTGGTTCAATTACCACAGGCTTTCAATTCAAGTTCGGGAAGACACTTGGCAGTACTTATAGCCCTCATAATCTCTCTTCTTATGCTGATTAGCTACTGCGTTTATCAGGTACTTACTGCCTAGGCACATTAGGTAATTTATGTTGTTCTTATTCGAATTGTCTTCTAAGGAAGGGAGAATTTATGGTGCATGTTGAAATACTGGTATGTCTTCATGTCTGATTTTCTGGTCCCTCTGATGCTCATCACTTGATCAGGAGTCTTTTTTGGATCTCGAAGAAGTGCTTAGGAAGTTAGGATAGGGGTATATGGTAGGCTGGTAGCATAAGACTTTGATGTTTGGATTCTTTTGATAGTGTTTCCTATTACAGTCTGTCTGCTTGTGCTAGCATCTGCTTTCTGGTGTGAAGTTGCTTCCTAAAGAATTCCTCATCTTCCTCATCTTCCTTTATATTTCGTTTATTGCTTATTTATGTTGGAAAGGGCTACACCGGTGAATCAACGGTTGAGATTAAATGTGACCACGTAAGAAATATGCACCCTACCTTACCTAATCTCTCTTTATTTTCAATTTTCACCACGTATTTTCCCTACTCCAAGGCCCCACCCCCTCTCTCCACACATCACCAACTATTACAACATTACTCCCCAGTCCCCACCCACTCCAATGTTGTGACTCTCTCTGGCGGCCTCCACCCCTTTGTCGTCCTTTACCCATCACCAAACCAACTCTTACACTTCAGAATATCACTATTACCTCTTGCGTTCTCCGTCCTATTATTCTCTTTTTACGGTTACCCATTTTTCGCTGACCTAATTGAGGTTTATAAATTCACAGAATCACAGTCGCTCGCCTCTTCGTCGCCCACAGCCCTTGCCATAATGAACAACGAAAAGGAAATTACAATCCATCTTTATAAATGCACGAAACTCGTTCACTTTCATTCTCAAACCAATCAATGAAATACCATAACCCATTAATCTCCTCAACGGCTTTTAAGTTTTAACAATTTATGCTAATTCAATCAACCAAAATACTTGGGCACTTGCACAATGAGAATATAATGAAATTTGAGGGGGAGGTGCACCAAGAGACATAGTTTGGTACTATCATTAAGTTGGTTTACGTGATAGTATATTATTTTTTTTGCGATTACAGTTGGGGTGATGACGGTTGTGTATATATGATATGGAGGGTCAACTGGTCAAGGTTAAGAGGCCTGGAAGGGACTCGGGGCTAGTGACGGTGGGTGCTGGTTGTGGCAAAGACAATCTGTTAATTTGGGGAAGGATAGCCAAAGGATGGAGCAGTATTAGAGTGATCAGAAGACAGTGCACACGCTTGCTTTGTTCTGGTGGGCTAAAGACAACATTAACTCTCTTGGACTACTTTTGTATAATGACATGGCCTAATATCATTGGTAGTGTATGTTAGGATGGTACACGGAGTGTAGATGTATCATTGTCCATTTGTGTTTGGAATAATAAGACAGGAGCATCTATGCTCGGCTTTGCGACCTGATAAGCATACAAGGGTTTGCTTTGGCATAATATATTTCTTGTTTTTAAACCCTTTGTTAGTTGATATAATGATTGATGTATTTGTTGAATGCACTGCAATTTGGAAAGTCCAACATCAAAAACTCCTAGTGTTTGTGCAATTTCCAAATATCAATCACAGTGGAAAACTGGAAAACCGTTTTTCTGATGTGAAGGCCTTCTCTGTTTCAGCTCCCAAAGCCAAAATTCTGAACCTTCTTTGGGTTGACATTGTTTCTCTGTTTGGTGGGACAGGTTTTCCAACCTTGGATTCAAGTGAGGAGGGTTGATTATGTGAAGCACAAGCGTGTTATGACAGGGTTCCTCAAACATTTGAAGAAGCATGCTCTTGGAAGACTCTGCAACCCTGATGGCAGTATTAACAGTGAAGTTATAGCGAAGTAAGTGTGGCCATTGCATTTGGCTTCTTGGTTGACCTGCGGTCAATGTTGTTGAATCAATTATTTATCTGACTATCTGATGCATAATAGGCTCTTCAAGGCAATTGACCGGGATGGTGATGATCACTTGTCAAGGGGGGAGCTTGCTGCCTTTGTTATTGGGATGCGTTTTGAAGGGATGACTCTAGATGAAGAGGATATTGTCTTCAAATTAATGAAAGAATTTGATACAGAGAGGCCGGATGAAAAAGTTGATCTGGATGAATTTAAAAGGGGAATTTCTAAGCTTCTTGGCCTAGTAAGAGGTGACCGGGCTCCTAACCATAATGCCGACACCTTTAAATACCTTGATTCATATGATGAGGTAATGAAGTTCGTACATAGTCAACTTATCTGTTGCTTGTAATTGTATCATATCGAGCTTATTGGTGCTATAAACTTCTTGCAGGAAGCTAAATTAGAACATGTATTGTTGGGAGACTCTAGTGAAGAAGCTGGTGAAGAAGTTGAAAATCCCAAGAAAACCACTATTAAGGCAATACTGTTTTTGATTCTTGGTACCATTATTGCTGCTGTCTTTGCAGATCCACTTGTAGATGCTGTCGATAATTTCTCAGAAGCTACGAGTATTCCTTCCTTCTTCATTTCGTTTATTGCCTTGCCTCTTGCTACAAACTCCAGTGAAGCAGTTTCAGCTATCATTTTTGCCAGTCGGAAGAAGAGAAAATCTGCATCACTGACATTCTCTGAGGTTAGTGTTCTCTTCCAATATTATCTATGAGCACCCCTGAATGTGTTTATGGAATTCCGTAGTCTTTTTTTAAACCAGATTATTCATTTTATTACTCATCAAAACTAACACAATTTACGAAACCAAATTAGGGACTTAAGCTACCTTCTATGAAGGGCACTTAACAGTTGGTACTTCGGTATCCATTTGAGCACCATTTTTGTTATATCATCTCTCTTTTTTCTAATTCTATTTCTATTATTGAGAACATTTCCTACATCCTCGAGGTCTATTCAAATTGTAATAGCTGCACATGTTACCTTCCCTTCCCATGGTGCCAGAATACTAACACGACATATGCTATAGACCAAAACAGCCAGGGCGGCAAGATGAATTCCTCTGATCTTTTCATCAATAATGCCTTTCTTAACCCATTTAATCATGCTTTTGAGTTCCTTATTTTGACAGCTATGGCCTAGCCTTTCTTTCGAATGTTTCAAAGAATCAGAAGCACACTTACATTAAAAGAAAGTATCCTCTATATTTTCCACTTCCTGGCCATACACGGATAGAGGTCATATTCCCTTACAGAGGTTTTGTGTAATCTGTCTCTGGTCTGCAGTTTTCCTAGGACACTCAGCGTTACATAAAATTTTGTTTGGGAACATTGAAAGCATTCCCTACCCGTGAGTCCACCACACCTGTTCTGTTGCCCTAGCCACAAATGCACTAGCAGTACTGTAAACACCATCTTTTGTTTTTTCTTCCACTTGACGTAGACTTCCATTTTTCCCCACTTAGGGGTAGTGCTTGTATACTTTCGACTGCAATTTGGCTATAGTAATACCTCTTGATTGATCCTTGGATCATTTAAAAATTAGGATCGCTAATAATCTGAAATGCAATGTGGAGTACAATGGGCGAGTAGTATTTTAATTCTTTGTTCATTTAACATAGGAAAGAGATCGTTCAGGAAAATTTTCGAGTGCTCATGTTTTCTTGTCCTTTTTTCCCCGTTTTTCCGTGTCATAGTTGGCAAATCATTGCATTCTTTGACAAAAAAGGATCTATTTTATGTTGCATATCTCATTTTAGGCTTATGCAAGTTTTGTTGTTGGATGCAAGATGCTTTAATGAGATAATGCAATATTTCTTTGTACTTTTGCCCACAGATATATGGAGCAGTTACAATGAACAATGTCCTCTGTCTCTCGGTGTTTTTGGCCTTGGTTTATGCAAGAGGATTGACCTGGAACTTCTCCTCGGAAGTGCTTGTCATTTTCCTTGTATGCATCATAATGGGTGCCCTTGGCAGCTTCAGGACCACATTCCCTCTGTGGACAGCTTCTGTAGCTTTCCTTCTATATCCATTCTCGTTGGTGCTTGTTTACGTCCTGGACTACATTTTTGGATGGTCATAGATCTCCGAGCAGACTTGGTGATAACACTAATCCTTGACGTAGGTTTTATTCTTCGATGGAGAAACAAACGTGTTTATTTAGGATTAAACTTGTAAGTCCTCCCCCCTCTCGTCTCTCTCCCAAAAAAGAAAAGAACAGAAAAAGAAACAGCTTTATAGTGTATCGTTTGGACCTATGAATATGTGATTATTGTCGCCGAGCAGTTTTTCTATATATGCTCCTTCTCCTGTATTAAGGACTCCGTAGTATTTATCAGTGCAGAGAAGTAGACCTTTACGAGTTTCATCTGAACATAAAACTCGTCATGGCTCTTGCGAGTCATTTTATTTCCGTATGGTAGAAGGCTTGAAGCGACATTCCTTGTAAGAATGTAAGATGACAATAAGAATGGGGATAAATAGGTTTGTAATTGTAACCCCATTGGAGGAAAGTTTGAAGATCCAGTACTTGGAGAATTATCTTGATTTGTAATGGTAACCCATCGATTCATCTCTATCACTCCATCAATATGCATGGGTATAATTTTGTTTTAACTGTTTTTATGCATTCATAATAAAGTAGCTGATTACCGAGCTTTACTTGGCTGGTTGGTTTCGTTGGTTGAAAATCCACCGGGAGCATTTGGGAGGAGGATAATTCCTCTCCAAATGCTCCACCCTATTTTCGTTGGAATTCTTGATGTTATTTTCCTCTTGAGTCATCAAGATCATTGACAATATCAAAACACTTTCAGAAGTAACACCAAAACACTTTCCCAACATTCCAAAAAAAAAAAAAAAAGATCCCGGCCTATTCTGTTACTTCCTTGATTGGCAAAATTTTGAATTTCTCGCTGTATGTCATACGTACTATTAGCTCACTAGCCAAATTATCTGGTGCAAGGTAATAGTAACGCAGGTCAGATAAAGTAAGTGGCTAATTAGAAGAACTGTTGATTTTCTTTTCCTTTCCACTGCTTTAATTTTGCCGTAATGTAGGAATCTGTAGGTAGAAAGTTTGTCTTCTGCCTCCCAAGTTCAGTAAGTTGTCATGTATAGTGACTTAAAAGAAGTCCTGACGTAGTTGGACGAAGTGATCTTCTCTCTGGTGGTAGCTGCAGACTTCTCTCGAGAAACTGTCAAGTAGAAGTATATCAGAAACTACAAGTATAGTAACATATAGCATGTCGACAGTCGACCCAAACAAAAAAAGAAAAACAGTACAATATGCTTTGTGATCCTCAACAAATAATGAGATTTTGGATACAAGGCACGCTTTGAAAAGGAGAAACATATCATACCTGAAGAACAGGAGTTTCTTTTTTCCTTACCTTTACCAGGTTCCTCCTGATCTTGTTTTCAGCACGAAGGTGTTGAACTTTTAGTTGCAGATCGCGAACGTAATCCTTATATTGCAAGAATGAGAAATGAAACGAGCAATGTAAGACTAGTCAAAAGAGAAATCAAAATAATGGGTATTACCTTAGAAATCTTTTTTTGTTGAAAGGGAATTACATATACCTTCTCTTTATTGTAGGCGCGAGCAGCTGCAAGGCGGTTCCTGATCTTCTGATACTGTTTCCTCAGCTCAACTTGTTCAGGGCTTACCTTAGTTCCGTTTCTCTTCCTCCCTCTCTTCTTAGACATATTTTTCATTTCTCTCCATTTCTTCTCCACATATCCCCAGCACTTCCCATTGCAGCAAACCGCTCTCTCACCTCTTGCATCATTACAGCATTTGTCTAGCTTGTTCATTGCTTGAACAAGGATATCCAGGTTTTCTTTCACCTTCTTGGCGAAGTCTTCTCCATATGCATTGGCAGCTTTGTCAACGTAAGCCATCGTGTCTATCTTCTGGCTTGGACCAGTAGGAATTTCAAAGTCAATCATATCCAATATTGAAGTATCAAATGACAGAAAATCATCTATCATTAGACCGCAATATGTATCATCCCCTGGGGCTAGAGGGCGGGTGGAGGCATCGATGGAGTCTTCTGTTACAAGATGTAGCGGATATGCGTCAAATTCGTCTAACAATTGTAGCTTAGACATACTGTTGATTTGGTTTTCTGAAACTGAATGCTGTGGAAGTCGGTTATGTAGCGAATTACTGACGCAACCCTGCTCCATTTCCTGTAACCAGGACCTCTTATAGTTCTCATTAATTTCTATTTCAATTTCATGGTTGAAGTCTTTAGTGGTGAAAAGAGCTTCTCCACTCTTTAGCAGATCAACATTTGTGACAGAATCTGGAACATATGGATCCAAATATGTGCTTTCGAACTTTTCAAAATCAGACAAGAGCTGCTGACTTCGAAGCAAATCGTTCATCTCCTTTCACTGTTCGATGTGATTGAGAACCCTGACAATTTTGAATGATGAAACAGTAAAATAATGAATCCAGGTTAAGTAGTTACTAGTGCACACAGAATTGCTTCAGAATGATGAATTGGTGCAGCTAAAGGTTGACAAACTTAATCACTTTCAGCTGCATTCATAGTTGGATGTGTTTACATGCATCGTGAAATTTTTATTGTGAAGCATTCAGATTTGAAATTGTACCCGATTCTACTGAAGTATTGAACTATATAATCAAAAGTTAATCATTTTGTAGCTGATAAGATATGATTATTCAGCAGTGGCAAGCAGCTTAGTTACACATTAGCATCAAGTATTAACTACTTTTTTTTTTTTTTGCACAGTATTAACTACTTGAGCTAATAGAATTTCACCTAAAAGGAGAGGATGCTCACAATGCGAACTCTTCCTTCTTGTCTTGTTTGTTAATTCATAAATAGAACTACCAAGGATAAGATTTCTTCTAATAAACTGTCCACACCAATCCCATGAAGAACAAAATGAGTAAAACACAATTGGCATTCCTTAATAACCTGAGGCCTGATGGTCAAGTTGTGAGCTAAGGGAATATATTCAGTACTAGTTAGTCCTTTTGTGAACAATATTCTCATAAACGGTTAAGCTGTTAAGGTCGTTTCCCTTGTCAATTCCTTATCTTTTTTCTTCCATTTTTCATTTTTTTTTTTGAAATTTAGCCTTTAAATTGTACTCCCTCTGTTCCAAAAAGTTCTTTACAGTTGGACTTTTTTGGTCACCATTTTTAATAATTAATGTAGATTTTATAATTTTTAAAAATATAGTGAATCATAATTATTTACAAATGTAGTTCAATGAGTATAATATTTTTGTCGAATACTATATATATTTTGATTAAATTATGGTCAAAGTTTGAAAATGTAAAAAGTCAAACTATAAAGATCTTTTTGAAACGGAGGGAGTACCTACAAAATGACACATATTCTGAGTTCAAGTCTAAAACCCATACCCTCCAAAAATAAGTCAGAAACTCCTAAACAAGATAAGATAGTAAGATAAAATGGCAACCTAACTTTCCAACGTAGTGAAATCATTTCTCAATATAGTGTGAACAATTACTATTGGAGGTAAATAGCAGACTTGAATGTGAACTTGAGATGAATATGCATGATTACTATGAGTGCCATACCATGATACCATCGTATTACTAAATGTTAATTACGTTGCGAGAGATGACTGCTACAAAGCGCTCTGCCTATAGTTCAAAAAGAAGAAAATTGGAGATGTCCGTAGTCCTTAATTACTAGATATTCCACAGTTTTTGCGTTTCTTCGTTAGTATTTCTTAGAGCAAGATAGTCATTTTTTATTTCACGTTTAAAAGTGCCATGGTACAACAATATAATCTTTGCACGCGTAACAGATGAGATGAGTTGAGGTATTAACTCCAATCTTCATCTTGGTTCACTTCCTGTCATGTAAAATTTGTTCAATTTTTTAATTTGATTTTACCAGATACTACCTCATTTGGAAAATTTTGCAAAACTACATTAAGAGCTTGTTTACTTCGTGTGTAAGAATGCTGTTTAAATTAACTGAAGTGAATTGAACTTAAATAAACTGAAAAAAAAATAATCAAACTATAATAATACAGACGAATAAAAGACAATCTAAATTTGCGAAGCCATACCAATTTTGCCGGTTTTCAAAAAGTTCTTTTGCTCTGTTACACCGAAAGCCAAAAAGCTTCAAAATGACATTTTATCTTTTCAACTTGATATATTTTCTCGCGCTAGCTAGCTAGTGACATTACGTATTTAAACTATTATACTTATTTCTTTCTCTAATTGCCTTTCCACATGTGGCTGTTCTCTTACCTCAAGTTCACAATGAATTTCATAGATGATTAATTTATTATCAATGAAAATAGCGCATTACAAAAACCACAATGTCCTATGTTTATGTTGGATTATGCGAAGTAAATGAACCCTCTTTGCCAAGCTACTACATAGTAAAAAAACCTTGGCAAAAAAACAACATGAAAATGAAACCTACAACGTTAAGCTGAGATTAAGGCTTTCTCCTGTTTCAGTCCTCCAGCCGTTGTAACCGGGTAGCGATTCAGCAGATGCTACTTGGTCCATTGATGGTGGAAAGAAGCTTAATAGATTAGGCTTCTGCATTGACCCTTCTTGCCTTGATTCAATGATTATGTCTTTGATACTTTCCTTCAAGAAAAGGGAGAAAAAACAGACAATGAGAAAGGGCAGTTGTTTAGAATTTTTATTTTTTAAAAAAGAGTAAGCATGGCACTCAAGTCTCAGGAACAAAAATTGCAACATCTAGCTAGATGGATAAAGTGATTATTAAGTTGTTCCCTTGGCATGCATTGTTGAAAGGAAAAAAAGTTGTTCCCTAACTTTCCTTGACAGTTGAATCACTCTGACTACTAGGCAATAGATTCTAGATGGATGATGAAGTGATCATTAACTTGTTGAATGGCTTACATCGTATAGAAAGCTTCCCAAATTGCAGAATTCTCTAGTGTAGGGAGCTGGAAATGCTGAGAGTTAGTTAAACTTTGTATTGTTGAATTGCGAAGTGACTGCTGGTGGAGCAAGGGTGAGGAAATTCCCGTTACCACTGCCATTCTCTGAGCTGCTACTATCTGACCTGTTGATCCTTTTCGAGTTTGTTGGCTCAGGCATGACGTTAGGGCTTGTAGGGAGCTCTCTATGTAGACTTGTAGACCATAAAAAAGTGTGGTAAAAAGAGTTGTAAGAAAATTAATTAAGCATGTTCGTTACATCAGTAAAATTATTGCTTTTTAGAAAAATTTGTGTGAACCCGTTTCTTATATGAGACTCTGTGATAAGAGTCATTATCGTGTAATCGAGGGTTCATTATTGTGTACGTGATGGGTCATTACTACCCAGTCTCATATATGAAAAAGGTTTACACAATTTTTTGTGATTGCTTTTTCCATCCAAAAAAAAGGAAAAGTATTGCTTTGTTTTATTTACAAGATTTTAAATTTTCTTAAAAACTACTCCGTAGTTTAATATGGAATGAGTTTGGGAATGAACGAAAAATATCACAGAATCTCCACCAATGGCGGCCCTTTTTATCCATTAAAGTAAAATTGATGGGAATAATCCCTGTTTTGATCGATTTGTTTGGAATAATCCATACTTCAGAAATAGACAGGCATAATCCATATTAGAGACTTAATGGCTGAAAACGAGCTAATGAAAACAAACGTCAAAGATTTGCATGAGGTAGGCTTTGTTTTAATACGAGTCACCTTAAATGACTAAGCAAACACCTGCTAATCAATGACACACATGCAAAGTACACCGGAAACGGCCCAACCGAAAATCATTAGATTGTTTAGGGATTTATGGGACTGTTCAGAAATATAGGGCCAAGTTGGGATTATTCGGGATAATTACGAACTTCGCATTATTGCGGGATATTCAGCCTAACTTAGGATTATTTTTTGGTAATTTTGCCAAAAAAAAAAAAATGGGTATTATTGTCTATTTTTAAAACTTATTTTTCTTCAATCCAACATAACCAATTAACTATAAAAAAAAATAATGAATAAAAAAAGACAAATAAAGCCTCTCCCTTTTTACTTAGCCTCTAACTCCCTCTCATCTCACAAAAAACCCAACTACACCCACCATCACAACTACCATATATTTCCTCTAAACAAAATCAGGGTGTGTTTAGTTTGTTTGTAACGATCTAAACTTAAATAAACAGAATTGGAAAAAAACTGGGAAAAAGAAATGAATTAAATTGACAAAAACAAACCGAAGACAAAAGTAATACACTAATGGAGTTACTACCTTATATGTTTTCATTGGCTTGCTCCCAGCCACTTAGTCACAAGTGGGGAGTATGCTCGGGTATATATTTCCAAAGTAAGAATTTTTACGAATAAATCAATTCAAGTAGGAATTATTCCCATCAACTTTGTCACCTATTAATAAATGTTTTCCAAAACGATCGCATATAATCTTATTTCACATGAGTTTTTGAGTACATTTTTATGGCGCCGCATGCTCACATTCAAATATTTTGAGTGATATAAGACTATATAAGTGGTCAGAATGGTAATTATAATTAAACAGTCAATAAAATTAGCCTATACAATAGTGAGCGTTTTTTTGTGACTATTCTTTAAGCCGTTGTATGCATAAACCTGTAATACACATTTTTAACCGAAAAGGAAAAAAATGTAGAACCTTAAAAGGTAAACCAATGCAACGATTATCCCAAAATAATTCATACTTCAGTACCACAAACGAATTTTATGCTAACCTGAAAATTGGGACGCTATGATCAAAGTTGAGCGTTAGCCCTCCATTTCCAGATGAAGTTGACTCATTGGACGGACTAAGTGGATGGGATACCATTGGAGAAGATTTGCTGTGGAAGGTTGGGATTGGTGGGCTGTCTAGAGGGAAGGGACGTGGCCTTTTCACGCCAATCATCATCTATACTACATTGAAATCAAAAAGTTTCAAGGATACAATGATTATGATTATAATTTTATAAGGGAAAGTTTGAACAAATGTACTGCAAACAGAATTATCTCGAAATTGTACTTACAAAGACAAGTTAACATTGCGTAGGTATCGCAGGTTGCTTTGTCCCGTCTGTTTAGAAATGGTTGTTTAGTAGTAGTATGCTATTTTAGGGTGTTCAAACTACTCCAGTGTCACCTACTAAAAATAAGCAACAAACTTCTCTTTAAGTTTATGTTTAATAGTTAATACCTCATTAAGTCATTAGAAAGTATATTTGTCGAAAATAAAAGAAAATGACGATAAAAGAAATTGTACAGTAGTCATTTACAAGGATTCTGAAAACTTGAGGTACCACTTTTTTTTTTCTATAATAACAACTAATATTGTCTTCAAATTATTTTTATGATAACAACTAAGCGTTACCAATAAAACACTCGACGGTATGCGCCTTATAGTTGCCCAATTAGTGACAGAAGTTGATGAGTAATTCCAAATTATTTTTGTATAACAATTCCAGATTGCTAGTAATATGAGTAAGTCTATTAGCTGAAACAATATATAAAGGTCCGTTGATCGTGGTCATGGCATAAACGTGTACTGGAAACATTTAGTATTTTCTTAAAGATCGATTAGCTTTTATGTAGTGTTGTTTAGGAGCTACATTTTCAAGTTAAACAAGTATACTAGTACAGTAGGGTGAGTTGGTAACAAAATAACAATGAATGAGATACATAGCGATAAACTATGACCTCGACAAATTATGCCAGTTGCTTCGAATTTGTACTCCTATGGGTGAAGCAAATAGAGTTGGTCACAGATAATTCAGGAAGCTTTAAATTTAGCACTTGGCAATATTATTTTACAGAAATAAATTAAATGATTGGTACGTACCTTTTCCTCATCTGGCCACAATGGTGAGTAACTGCTGTTATAGTTTTGGTTTGAAGGAGGCTCCATTGACAAATTTTTGGTAGATGACGAATTTTTTGATGGCACACTCGCCTACATACAAATATAATAAATATTAGTCCCACTATAATGTTAGCACAAACGAAAACTTAACATCAAATACATAAAGTATTGCAACAACAATTACCGGGGAAGAAGGATGTTGAAATAGTTGAGCCCTTGGAAAGACATCAGGAAAATGGTAGGCATGATTAGTCTCACTAGGCAAGTTCAAATATGAGGTGGATGACATTAGTCCTTGTTGATCCAACCTTACACTGCTCCCATTCTGATTATGATTATACTCATAAGGGTATTGCAACAACTTTGATAGTCCAAAATTACCACCTCCATTAGTGGGAATCAGGGGACAGGCAACGTCGAATCCACCACCATTGATCGGATTCAAGGGGGGCACTGGCACTGAACCAAATTGGAAATTTTCGATATTGGACATCGGGTTAGTTCGAAGTATTTGGTTCAATGGTGCAGAAGAGGTACCGAAAGATGGCGATGAGGATTTCGATTGGCTGTTGCTATGTGGGTACTTAGGAAATGGGACAGTTGGTACAGATGAAGAATGGCTAGGGGAGTGAGGAGATGAAACTTTTGATGGGGTTTTAGGCGCTTGATCTTTCTTTTGGTCTTCAATCCTAATCTTCTCAAGTTGCGCCACACCAAGCCCTCTTTGTGGAACTTTTTTGTGCTTGACCTTTCTTGATGATGCTCTAATAGCCGCACCACCACAACCATTGCTGATGTCTTTTGAATGGTTATTGCTATCGTCACTACATAATTGGCTCTGAGCTTGATCATGAACTAGACTCATGACACCCTTCTCCTGTGTACGAGTTTTAAAACTAGGGTGAGCAATCCAGCCACAATTAGATGCGTATCAATATAAGTTCGTAAAAAACTAGAACATCGAATCACAAAAAACGATTGAATGATTACCCATGATCTAAAATAGAATTACCAACCTTATATCTAGGAGAAAAGATGAGATCTCGAGGAGATGATCTCAAATATTGTTTGAATTTCAATTCTCAACGGTTTATAATATTTTCTCTCCCCATGATCACCAAAAGAAAAAAAAAATGAGGTTGGATGTAATTGTAAAATTGTAAACCACGAAAATCTTTCAAGTGACCAATTTTTGTGGAGACCCGAAGATGTACATATCTTGAGTAAGATATCAGCTGAGCACTTTCAGTCCTCAAAGCAAAGTTGAGCTTGTCTGAGAGATGGTACTGAGACAGATCATAAAAACATATATCATTAAATATCTTATAAAAATATAAGGCGTAATTTTCGTTGGCATGATCACCTACTAAATCAATTATATATTTTCCGCATATTTTTTCTCTCTAATTTCTAGCCCAAATCCTCGCTCCACTCCTCCGAAATTTCTTGCTAGACCTACTACTCAGCTACTCTCCCTAGATCTCTCTTCCTCTACTTGTGAGATTTGTTAGTAAGTTTTCACAGTACTATTGACTAACAAAGTAAAAATTAAAAAAACCTACATAATGGCTCCAATTTATATTAAGTATATAAATCTTTTTTTTTTTTTGTGTTAAGGGGGCACTGAGGCCGGTAAGAATCGAGCCCCCAACCTTAAGGATTGAAGGTGTGCTCGTTATCACTTGAGCAACTCTCTCTTCTTATATTAAGTATATAAATCTTTGACGTGGGGGGCCTTCGTGATACATATATATGCCCCTGCACAGCCGGATGATGTGCATGTATACTGTATACACACCGAATACTTACTCCCTCCGTTTCGTTTCTTTGTTCCACTGTTTCAATTCGATCCATTCCTTTTCTTTCTTCTTTGGTATGTTTTTTTAAGATGATTTTAACCATTTACCCCTGTCATTAACATACCCTTTATTATCCCTCATTCTTGATATCAAGGGTAAAAATGGATTTGAACACCCAAATAGATTGGCATAAAGTCTTGTGTCACAATGTAAAGTGGAAGAAAGAAAAAAAAACAGAGTGAATATTGCTTATTACTTATGCAAACTAGACCATAAATTAAGTATCTTGGATTCATAGTTTCGGAATTCAGTACCTTATGCAAACTAGACCATAAATTAAGTGATCTCTGATACATAGATTTGGAATTCAGACGACGCATGGTTCGTTAATAGCTTACTATGAGCACCAACAAGTGGTTGGTGTGAGTGGTTCAACACTCTCATCCCTTAAACAAGGTCTTAAGTTCGAGCCTTGTGGATGGAGAAAGCACTTGTTGGGAGCACTTTACCCCTTAGTGGGCCGACCCGGTACGAATAGGATTGGCCTAGTTCAAAGGGTTTAGGTATACCTATGGTTAAACCAAAAATAAATAAAAATAGCTTACTATGAGCACTTTCTTGTTGTACATTATTAGTATTATCTATAACTTAGAACAATAATTGCAAAATACATGTTCTTTTTTTTTCTTCAGTTGACCTTAACTTACTATATTAATGACAAATGAAATGATGTACACAACCTTACCCTATTTAAGAAAACAGAGAAATTGTTTACGAGATTGACCCATTTATTATTGCATTGAAGTATTGTCTTCCAATAACTTTACTAAAAATAAGAAGTATTAGAAGATTATGTAGCCATTTGCTATAGTCCAATACTTCGTAATCATCTAAAGCTGAAGAGATAGAGATAATTCTTTCAACTTCAATAGGCACTAGACATCTATAAGTTATATAAATATCATATATATCTACTAAGTACCCTAATTATGGTGTGTTTTCTTCGTATGTAGATAACGTAAATTATACTTAATTGAACAAAATTAAGAACTCAGCTGAAGTTGCATTGCTAAAGCGAACTAAAAAAAAAATCATTTAAAAATTATACTTAATTGAACAAAATTAAGAACTGAAGTGAAGTTGAATAGAACACAACACTAATTTCATTGAGAGATCACAAATAAGTTTGAAATTCATCTAAAATGATAAGGTTATTTAAAAAAAATGAATCAAAATGGTAAAAAGATACTGGTTTTGGGTATTATTAAAAATTTAATACTATAGAATTCTTTTTTGAGAGAATTAAGACTATAGAACTTAGGAGGCATTTTGTTCATCTATAAGTTTAAATTGAAACTAAACTGGAATGGAAAAAACTAAACTAAGGCGGAAATTTTTGAACTAAATTGAAAAGAAATGAATGAAATTACAATTATAACTAAAATTGAATTGAACTAAAAAATACTAAATTAACTAAAAAAACAAAATTGAACTAGAAAAACAAAATTACACTGAAAAAATGAACTATGAGATTACAGATGAACAAATAAAACAAGCCTTAGCTTCTCTAAAAAAAAATAAAGAAGTCTAGAACTTAGGAGTTAGGATGTGGTTCAGTTTTTTAAAAGGTTTTAGTTCCGTTTTTTGAATCCATCACTTCAATTCAAGCAGTTTATGTACCTGCCCACTGCTCTTCCTCGACGTCCCACAGCATTCATTTCAATTTTGATTTAGTTTTTTTTCCGGATTGTTTTTCTCTTCTTTTTTTTGTTTGCTCTATTGTAGAATTGTTTTTCCAGTTTACTTCAAGTGTTCAACTTAAGAACAACAATTTTTATATGGTACATTTAGGTGTATTTTGATTTTTATACACCCGTTTCTCATTCTCTCTTCCTCTCCATATAAAATATAGAAATGTATTCGTCTAATAACAAAATACATCAAGAATGCATTTCTGTTTCCATAGCAATTCATTTTAATGATAGTTAAATGCATCAAAAATATAAATTTTCTTTTTTGAGGGAAAAATGTACCATATATATAAATGGCCTAAGACTTCATAATCAAACTAAATTATATTATTAACTTAGTAATAACAAGTGACTCTTTCTCACCCCACCCCCCTCTTTCTCACCTCTTCTATCCTACCTTAGCCCATAAACCCTAACTTAAATATACTATTGTTCAGGCATGGAAGGCCGATTTAGGCCATTTCCGGCCTATAATTTTATCTTTTCTACAATTCTACTATATTTTCCGGTGTTTCTTTCTTCTGTTTGAATAAATTAGTCTCCAATTTGTGCAGTTTTAAATTTCTCTTAGTGGAATCTTATTATGCCTATAGTGCGATCAATAGTATTAGTCTGGGGATACCGTGTATAAAAGAATCAACTTGCAGCATGAAGATCGGCAAAAAAATGATTATAATATTAACGATGAAATTTCTTCTTCCACAAAAGATGCTGAGGCATGGATCAAAGGCAATAAGGAATCGTGCTTGAATATTTTAATTAATTATTTTGTTAATAATTTTTTGTACTAGTATAGTTAATTCTTTTAATGAAAATCTTTCATCCCCAATTATACAAATTAAAATTAAAAAATTGCCAAAGTAGGCAACACACAAATCCTATCCTGTCACCCCAAGCATTGGGCCTTTGTTGCCAGCTTCTCATCCAAAGGGTGGACGCTCAACGACCAAAAGGCTACAGGGAATCACGGATACACACAGGCACACAGCCAAACTCCCGGAGGACCTAGACGAGTGGACAACAAAGCAATTATCTTTTCGTTTACTGATTACTCCATCCGTTTCTGAAAGTTGTTCCACTTTTTCCTTTTCGTTTGTCTCAGAAAGTTCTTCCACTTTTCAAATCTAGCATGATTAGTTTTGACTAAATGACTCATTTATCCCTTGTACTTCAACCAAATTACCCTACCCCTCATTTTCACTCACCCACTTGTTGAGGTTCAATTAGTCTTTTTCCAACTTTCTTAAAATGCGTGCACTCCTCAAAAGTGGAAAAACTTTTAGAAACGGAGGGAGTATTTTTTTTCCAAGTTGTGCTCCTTCATGAATCACATTACCTCAACCCGCCTACATGATCGTAACTGTTTGTGCCAAAAAGAGGAGGGACCTCTAGTCAGCAAAAACGGGTGAGTCAGCCTACAGGTCGTACCCACGTGGAATATTGGGTCGGATGGTGTTTTAGTAATACTTAAGGTTATAGTTGAAATTTATTTATAGATGTCCTGTAGTCCTTCTGGGCATAGTGTTTGAGAGTTGATTTTTGTGTGTTTTTACTGAGTTAGAGATTTAGTTGAGTGAGTCCTTTTACAGTTTTAGAAAATGTCCACGAGTAAGTCATAGTCCACTCAGTTGGTTCTGGTCAAGTCCTGTCATGTTCAGATC
>ONZK01004774.1:682-18370 GCA_900322385.1 Pharnaceum exiguum | reverse complement strand
GGGGGGGGTGTGTGTGTTGACGAAAGTGGTGTTTGGGGATGGGGATTCAGATGAGGAAGAAGAATATGAAAGAGAGCGAGGTAGGGAGGGAAGAAGATGAGGAAATGGGAGCCGGGAAAAAGAGAAGGATTACGGTAACAGGAAGAAGTTTTGGTTGTGTGAGGGGATTGTGGTGAAGGTGATGAGTGAGCGTGGAAGGGGCTTTTGATATGGGGTAAGGGGAGGTGAAAAGAGTGATAGATAGGTGTTGGGGAGATTTAGATGATAGAGAGTGAGAAAAAGCTGAGAGTGAACTAGGAGGAGCTTGAGATGGTAGTTCCACATTTGGGGGTTTAGTGATTGTTAATGGGGCTTAACAAGGGTTGAATGCTTGGTTGATTGCTCTTATTGAGAAGTTTTATGCTAGTGTGTAGGTTGAGAAGGGGTTATGATGGCAAACAGCTTCTTGTTGCGGCCTTTGAAGTTTATTGCAAACTTGCATAGTCGCGATTAGATTGATGGACTTTTGGATCTGCATCTGGAAACAGTCTCCCGATTTTTTCGGGGTAAGGCTGTGTACATCAGACCACCTCAGGATGGGATTAACTGTGTTTGTTGTTGGATCTCCTTATCTGTCACCTGTTGCTTTTCAAGTTTTGTGCTGATATAAATTTCGTTCATATATTTGCCATATGTCTGTCCTCTGGTTATAGTGTTCTTTTGCGGTTTACTCCTCTTTTAGCTGACAGTGTTCAATCTTTTCGGATTTACCCTAGATTTTGGTGCGTGAGACATGATATCTGTCCTCTGGCCTGAAAGAGATATTTATTGATCTTATCTGGTTATTGTGTTTTCTTTAGTTGAGATTTGACTTTTAATTTCTCTTGGTAGATAGCATTATCATGTGTACATAGAATCTGCTAGCTTTGGTTCAGTAAGTTTGTTGCTTGATTATTTGAACCCTAAATTCCTTAACCAGACCAGTGAGAAGTATCAATTCTAGGTGCAGATTGAGAAAGGTGTTCGTAATAATAAAATTCATCCTGCGGAGATTATGAAGATATTTTTAAACATGCTTGGTAGTTTTGCATTGATGGATTGTTGAATTGGCAGGTACTTTCAAATTTTGTTTTACTGAGACAATTTTGTGTTTCCTACGAAGCTATTTTGCTCTGCTCCTCATCTGTTTGTTGAGTCTTTCAAGTTTTAATAATGTTTTATGCTCAATTGCTGATATGAGCTTTCATTTGATGTTGTAGCAAGTTGCTACTTTCTGACTTTCAGTTTCCGACTTAACGGCAAGCATTTGTTGGAGAGTGATATTTACGTAGTTGTTCTGGGAAAAGTTACTATTGTTGATGATCAGTGTTCTTGACGTACCATAGCTTTATTGTTGCCTGAAACTTAATATGTTTCCCTTGGTTTATCTTCCTGGTTACAACGTTTTCTATTGCTTACATTTGATTTGTACTTTGAGGATGTTTTGAAATAAAAAGTTTTTATAAATGCTCTTGGCGGTTAGTCGTGGGTTTTTTTGTCTGCCTTGGCGGTTGACTCATCTTGATTGTTTGAGGAAGGAATTGTTCCCACTTCCCAGTTTCAAAAAGGAGCCGGTTGACTCATCTTGATTGTTTGAGGAAGGAATTGTTCCCACTTCCCAGTTTCAAAAAGGAGCCAGTTGCAATCTGACATTTTCGTTTGCTGTCCAGTTAAGATCTCTGTGAGTCTCACATGTTAATAGGTGACCTCGGTTCTGATTCTAATTCACTTTTGGATACGCTGGGTCAGAATTCAGACAATTCACCCTTTCTCCCGGGTTGGTCCCTCTTCGCAGTTGATCAGCTTGGGAGCTGGGAAACTCTATTCCCCCTCTACCAAAAAAAAAAAAAAAAACTCTATTCCGTTTATGTTTATGTTGTGCAAATTCAGACAGCATACTGCATACACCTTTCTTGTGTTGAATCACTGAATATCATCTGCCGACTCATAAACACAACAGGAACCTGATTTTATCACGGTATGAATTGTGTGTAGTCGGCATAATAAGTTTGCTTGGTTAAGTAAAATTAGTGCTTGATACCACGATTTGACATACACGTACGTACAGGGCCAACCAGAATCCAAAGCCGAATTATATAGTCTCAGTAATCGTAAACAAATGAGCGAAAGTTTATATACATATCATGATATCAGCATGCATGAAAAAAAAAACTTGAAATCATTTGTCGTCAATAGACAAATTGGCAAAGTTGCGGAACCAATTTTTGGTCCTAATAAACTCGTCCTTCCTCGTTCTCAACACGTGCCTGGTTAATTGATCTCTAGCCCTGGCCCTCCTCCTCTTCTCCCACTCTTGCTGCTGCTTCTCCTCCTCAGCATCATCCAACACAACAGCCTTAGCCTTCCTCTTCTTGGGCATCTCCCTCATCACCACCGCCTTTCCTTCTTCTTCCTTGGGTAAGGGTGACAATTTCACCTCAAACTTAAAACCGCGCATCTTCCTCGCTGCCTCAATCGGCCTAACAAGCTCCCTCTCAAACCTCTCCTGGACAATAGGCTCCTCCTCGGCACTCCTCTTGGCGATCTCCTTATTCAACCTCGCTACCAGCAAGCTTGGGCATCTCCCTCATCGCTACCAGCAAACTTAAAAGAGTGCTTAGACGGGGTGTAAAAGTGTAAACGAGCTGCCTCACGGAGTCGAGCTCGGCTGATTTTGAGGCTCGAGCTATTCGTACAATCTCACTTTATTTTAGTATTTTAATATATAAATATGTAAATTATACTGGATATTGTATTACTGAATTATATTTGTTAATACTTACATATTCTAACTCAAAATTTGACTTATTATATATCCAATTTATTAAGTACAACTAATAAAATTAATAAAAATAACAAGACGAAACAAAACGAGACGAGTCGCACTACTCGAGACTCGTGAGCCGACGCAAGCTTGTTGTTTAGCGAGCTCAAGTCGGTTAGGCCACTTTAATGGACACTGAGATTCATTGTATTTTTTATTTAAATAGTTTACACACCGAGACTTGGGAGGATTGTATTTGATCTTCGACGTTGTAACCTTTTTGTTTATAGATTCCTAAAAAAAAGTATATAACTACAAGTCTTTTAAAAGGAAAACAATCTTTTTGTCTAGAAAAGGGTAAAATATTAATTATTTTTTGTAAAGAAAATGATGAGAATATGGGGGTTTATAATTTATCCATTAGAGAGGGAGATGTAAAAATAACAATATTTTACTTCAAGATATGTAGAAATATAAATATTAACATTTAATTTTAAGAAGCAAGTGTAGAAGTTGTTACAAAGATCAATATTTGTGAAATGTCACCCAAGCAACTAATATGTGCATTTCGCCACTAATATTTGGTAAGTAAATTCTATTAGAACAAATTTTGACAAGAAACATATTGATGCACTTTGCCACTTTTTCGAGATAATTTTTTTTAAAGAGGTAAGAAATCCCACATGCATATTGTGGGTGGTGGAACTCAAACCCAAGCATTTCGAGTCGAATGAGCACTTTGCCATCTCAACTAGGTGCTCCACCCCACTTTCACAAGATAATTAGTTCATTCTAAATGTTTCACTTTATATATGCATCAATTTGATACAAAACATTTTAATCACCTTCTAAAAAAAAAAAAGATTCTAACACCTATATAAAGGT
Source organism: Pharnaceum exiguum (assembly GCA_900322385.1). Lineage (NCBI taxonomy): Eukaryota > Viridiplantae > Streptophyta > Magnoliopsida > Caryophyllales > Molluginaceae > Pharnaceum > Pharnaceum exiguum. The sequence goes on along the minus strand of ONZK01004774.1, from coordinate 14,703 downwards.
GCTGAAAACGTGCCCGGAAAAATAAATTACAAATATTCAACCTTGATCGAGCTTGAACTAATATACTCAAAAGATCTCTGAAACACCCCAGATCACATAGTACTATGATAGTAGTATCAAAAATAAGTTGGGTGAAAATAATTGGTTTCACATTAAATGACCAAAATACCCTATTCACTTTAATATCAAAATAAGTTTATTATTATTAATGAGGGTAGAGTTGTCTTATTCATTGGATATCAAAATAAGCTGGCAAATAAGTTGGGGGGTGTAGCTTATTTTTGAGCAGCTTACTTTGCCAAATTAAGCTGGGAAATAAGCCTCTTACCAAACAGTTTGAGAGCTTATTTTTCTGGGCAAACAAGCTACAACAAAATAAGCTTGCAAATAAGCTGCTCACCAAACACCCCAACGTAGTTGCTGTCATCTTGGTGGGTGGACCCACAAAAGGTATGAAGCTAGAGATTCAAACTTTCCCTCTAAAGTCACTACCCACCTAGCCAAATTTCAACATTATGATAATTTCACTGTGCAAACTCTTCATAGGCAGGCACAGCAGGAAATTATCTGCCATCATACACCCCCTTTGGAATCAACCACCTTATTAAGAGCAATTAACCTAGTATTCGACTCTCAGTAAGCCCCATTACCAATCCTCACTAAACCCCCAATGTGCCCATGCACAGCCTAGCTCCTACTGGTCCACTCTCAGCTTCTTGCCCCTCTCTATTATCTAGATCACCGCTAAACACCTATATATATATCACCCTCTTCAATACCCCTCTCTTCTTATAAACGCACATTAGATCACCTCACTCATCCTTCACAACCTACAGTTTCAGAATTCCTTGGCAGGATCAACAGGCTAAATCTTTCACTTCTTGATATTTACTCCAATATAAAAATATCATGAGCTTTAGTTTTCTACACCGTATAGCTTGAGATCTTAAATTGTAATCACATACCTTGTTCCTTGGGACGTCGTATCACTATCAACTGAAACTTAGCAAGCCCTTTCGCCTTGAGCTCCTCCTCGCTCATGGGCTTCTCTCTCACCTCCTCCATCTGCCTTACAAGCTCCTCCTCATGCCTACGCCTCTTCTCGAAAAATTCCCTCCTCTTTTGCATCCTCTTATACACTGTCTCAATCAAGGTTTTATCCAACTTGTCCTCCGGGAGCCCTTCAACAACGATCCTCTCCGGTTTCCCGTTCTCCTTCTCGCTCTCGTCTCGACTCATTGGAGAGGCTGAATTTGGGTTTACAAATTACAATAGGGTTTGGGAATAGGACAACGGAGGAATTTTTTTTTTAAATTTGTGTTGTGTGGGTGGGTGTATTTATAGGGATGGTGATTGGGAAAGTCGGTGGAGTTAAAAAAAAGTAATTTAGAGAGAAAGAGTGCATATTCAATCAAAAAAAAGAAAAAAAAGAATAGTGCTTGGACGTTAGACCCTTGCTAGGGGTGTAAAGTGTAAACCCGAGGCCGTGCGATAGGAGGTGTCCTTTAGCCACACCCAAAGAGAGAGTCTCTTTTTGCCTGATTAAAAAAAAAAGTGTAAACGAGGGCACCTCAGGAAGTCGAGCTCGGCTCGTCAACAATGATGGGGCTCGTCTTTCACTTTCTTTTTTACTCCGTAACATTTTTTAATATAATTATGTAAAATGTATTGTATATTGAATTACTAAATTATAAACTCCGTATTTGTTAATACTTATATATTCTAATCCAATTTATCAAATACTAATTAACCTATAAAAAATTAATAAAAATTAAATAACAAGACAAGGCAAAACAATTTGAGTCGCACTACTCTTGACTCGTGAGCTGGCGCAAGCTCGCTGTTTACCGACCTCAAGTCGGTTCGGTTTATTTAAACCCCTAAACCCTTATAATGACACACTGAGATTCTTTGTATTTATTGAAATAGATTATACATTGGACTTCGGGGAGTGTATTTGACTACAAGTCTTTTAAAAGGAAAACATTCTTTTCGTCTAAAAAAGGGAAAATATTATTTTACTTCAACAGAGATGTAGAAATGAAAATATTAAAAATTTAATTTTAAGAAACAAGTGTAGAAGTTGTTATAAGGATCAATATTCTCACCCAAGCAACTAATATGTGCAATAGTAACGTGGTAAGTAAATTCCATTAGAATAAGATTTGACATTACTCAATAATCTTAAACTCAATTTATAAGATAATTTTAACTTTTACAAATAAGCTGTGTTCGTTTTGTCAGCTTATGGGGAGATATTAATTGTATGAGCCAACTTATCAAATAATCTCTTATCAACAAAGTGTACTGTTTCATCAATCAAACAAGGTCTCCTTGACGCATTGAACTTCCTCTCTCATTTAAATTCTAATTGCACCATTAACAGTTCCAAAAACGACGACTTCACACTCCGTATTGCATCCACTTAATACCCTGTTACTCTTTCAATGAAATTTTGCGCCAGTCAAAATGGGTATTATGATGTAAATATTAAAAGGAATTCCATATTAAAAAGTTCGGGAGTACACTATACCACATCCAAAATTAATGAAAATTTAGTGAATTAAGCAAATCGACGGTATATGCTGAAAAAATAACATTCTAATCACATTTGCTTCCCTCCTTTTCCAAGTGCATTGGAGATTTGGAGGAGCATAGCGCAGATCCGAGAGTTAAAGAGACCCACCCCTATATAAAGGTGTGCTGAAAACGTGCCCCGAAAATAAATTACAAATAATCAACCTTTTGAGAGCTTTGAACTAAAGAAGATCTCCGAAAATCCCCAGATTACAATCAGACAACCCAACTTGATCTCAGCTTTAGATGGAAGATAAAATAGTTGCAGTCATCTTGGTGGGTGGACCCACAAAAGGTATGAAGTTTACTATCTCCAAAAAAAATATTTTTTTATCAAACTTCCCCTCTAAAGTCACTATCCACATAACCAAACTTCAACATTATGATGATTTCATTGTGTTTTTTTTTTTATTTTAAATTTGATCATCTGGGTTTGTGTTAAATTCGAACCACGGAGAGGTGTTACAACCTTGTGAAATCTAACCCAAAACCAATTTGCAATGGGTGGAGGGCTCACTACACTTATAAACACCTCTAACTCTTTCACACAACCAATGTTGGACATTTTGTCACCACAACACACACACACACATATTATACTCCCTTGTTACCAACAAAAGGTCCTCCCCTCTTCAATGTGGGAGGACATTCACAACAGTTTGCTTGCAGGAACTTCATTTAGGCCTTTATCATTTAATATTCCAAAACCATTGTTCCCTATTGCTGGCCAGCCTATGATTCATCACCCTATCTCTGCTTGCAAAAGGGTATGTGAATGTTGTCTTAGTATGTCTATGCTTATGACTATGACATGTGTTTGTGCCCTTTTTTTTTTGCTAATGAGTTTGGTGGTTGATCAAGTTTGCTTCATGTTTGTGTTGTGTGTGCAGTTACCGAATCTGGTGCAAATATTTCTGTTGGGTTTTAGGAAGAGAGTGAGTTTGCACTCTATGTCTCCATGTGTCTTCAGTCTCTAATGAGCTCAAGGTTCGTGTTAGGTGAGTTTGATTCTCAGTCAGATGATCATCTTACGGTAAATCTCTTGAATGTTTACTCTTTTCGAATTCAATGCTACTATTGTGATTGAAGTTTTTGGTATTTCAGATGTGTGAGTGTCCAGTTGTTATGGTAAAACTTTGTGAAGGATTGTATGATGATGTGTCAGTTGAAACTATATATCCAAGTTTACAATCTGATATTTCGTTTGCTGGCCTGTTAGACGTTGACTCACTGTACAGTTTGAAAGGTGACCTCGGTTCTACTTCATCTTCATGTCTTTGGTTGTAATGTAACCCGGATACGCTTCAGTCAATTCACCATTTCTCCCCTTGCGAGCTATTTCAAAGATGATTCATTTGTGCAGTTGATCAGCTTCAGAACTCTACTCCCTTTATGTTGTGCAAATTCAGACAGTTCCATGGTGTACGCATCTCCATTCTTGTGTTGAATCACTGAATATCATCTGCGCGCCGACTACCTTACTACAGTAGCTTTTTTTAATCAAGTAATAATCATCTATAATCACAAACCCATAGATATATATCTACTAATCTACGAGTATGTATGTATCAACACAACTCTCAGGCCATTGCATAAAAAAGCTAAGGCTGGTACCTATAGAACTGAAATTAACAAAGTGCTACAACATAACATATGAGCGAAAGTTGACATACATATCAGCATAAATAAAGCTTGAAATCATTTGTCAATAGACAATTTGGCAAAGTTGCGCAAACAATTTTTCCTATGATAATAATCGGGCAACCTCTGTCCCTCCACTTCCTTGATACTTTCCTCTGCCGTCGTCATCGTCCTCCTCATCTTCTCCGCCCTCTCTTTCTCATATTTCTGATAATCACAAGGATTATTATCAACCTTCCTCTTGAACGGCATCACTCCCACTCCCACCTGAAACGTAGCAAACCCTCTCGCCTTGAGCTCCTCGTCGCTCAACCTCACAGCACCGGGCTTCTCTCTCGCCTCCTTCATCTGCCTTACAAGCTCCTTCTCATACCTACGACTCTCCTCGAAAGGAGCCCTCCACTTTTGCATCTTCTTACACATCGTCTCAAGGAAGGTTTTATCCAACTTGTACGTCTCAATCGTGGCTGCATCCAACTTAAACATCTCCATTATCAAGGTTGTTGTAGTATCCAACTTGTCCTCCGGGGGCCCGTCAACAACGATCCTCTCCGGGTTTGGGTTTTGCCCGGATATCTCCATCTCCTTCTCCTTCTCGTCTCGACTCATTGGAGAGGCTGAAATTGGGTTTACAAATTACAATAGGGTTTGGTAATAGGACACTGGAGAAAGTTTTATTTTTAACTTTTATATGTGGGCGGGTGCGTGGGTGTATTTATACTTTATAGGGGTGGTGATTGGGAAAGTCGGTGGGGTAATTGGGAACGAGATATGGGGACAAAAAGAGAAAAGAGACCGGGAACGAATGTGGGCTCGTTGGGCCTCAGGGAGTCCAGCTCGGCTCGCCAATGATAGGCTCGTTGGGCTTCCAAATCTGAGGCTCGGGCTCTTCCGACAATCTCAATTTTTTTCGCATTTTAATATAAAATTTTTATAAATGTATTAAATACTATATTACTAAATTATATATCTATAATCTTACTATATTTTAACTAAAAATTTGAATTATATATCCAATTTATCAAGTACAATTCTACAAAGAAAATGAAAAAAACAAGACGAGGGCAATCGAGCTCGAGTCCAACTACTCGCGACTCGTGAGCCGGCGCAAACTCGTTGTTTATAGAGCTCGAGTCGGTTCGATTTATTTACACCTCTGGGCCCTTATAATGGAAACACTGAGATTCATTGTATTTATTTAAATAGCTTCTATATTGAATCTTCTAAAAAAAACATTCTAATCACATTTGCGAGTTGCTTCTCTCCTTTTTCTACTAAATTGGAGATTTTAGAAGGGAAGAAATGACAAAAAAAAAAAAATCTTCAAAAACCATTTAAGTTTTACGAAATAAACATTAGAGCTTTAGAGGTATAAGAATGTTTTCTGAAGGGAAACATAAACATAAAAAAACATTAGAAAACAATTTTACCACCATTTTAACGAAACCTATCTCCCATCAAAACCAAAGCAAATTCATCCAATTAAATTTATTCCCTCCTTCGGGATTCCATAAAATATTTTTGGCGGTTTTAAAGTCAACAACAAGGCAGCTATTGGGTTCATTATCAGAGATGGAGAAGGATCCTTGATTACAACAGGAGCAGCAAGCAGCAACGACAACAATTTTAATTCTAGAAGTATTAACACTACGTAACAGCATCCAAAAATGTGCTGAATTTGGCATAAGAAGACTTATTGTGGAAGGCGATAATGAAATAGTCATACAGTCCATATAGAGAAGAATTAAAACACCATGGTCCATCAAGGGATTTGTAGAAAATGCGATAAAGTTTGCCACTACATTTGAGGAAGTAAAGTCCGTCCACATTTTAAAGCATGTTTGATGACCAACTATGGTGATGTTTGTAACAACTCTTTTATATGGAACAACTCATGTTCTAGAATTAGATACTGTAGTATACTTCTTATTTTTATTGAAGTTATTGAAAAGCAATATTTCAATGCAGCAATGCACGGGTTAATCTTAGAAACAACTCTCTATTTTCTTAAGTAGGGGTAAGCACCACCATTGAATGAGTATTTAACCTCGATTATTTCTTTTGTTCTTAGTATACTTCACGATGATATAGAAAATTAGAAATGCACCATTTCTTCCCTTCAAAAAAAATTTTGAAGTGCATTGGAGAGTTAGAGAAGCATAGCGCAAAAAAGAACAGAAATGTCCCAGATTTAAAGAGACCCCTATATAAAGGTGCTGAAAACGTGCCCCGAAAATAAAATACAAATATTCAACCTTGAGCTTTGAACTAATATACTCAGAACATCTCTGAAACTCCCCAGATCACAGTCAGACAACCCAACTTGATCTCAGCCTCAGATGGAAGAGAAGGTAGTTGCTGTCATCTTGGTGGGTGGACCCACAAAAGGTAAAGATTCAAACTTTTCCCTCTAAAGTCACTACCCACTTAGCCAAATTTCAACATTATGATGATTTCATTGTGTTTTTCTGAACATTTGATCATCTGGGTTTATCTGCAGGAACTTCATTTAGGCCTTTATCATTTAATATTCCAAAACCATTGTTCCCTATTGCTGGCCAGCCTATGATTCATCACCCTATCTCTGCTTGCAAAAGGGTATGTGTATGTATGTTGTGTTAGTATGTCTAATATGTTTGATGGTTGATCAAGTTTGCTCATGTTGATGTAAGTATGTATATATGTTGTGTGTGTAGATACCAAATCTGGTGCAAATATTTCTGATTGGGTTTTATGAAGAGCGTGAGTTTGCACTCTATGTGTCTTCAATCTCTAATGAGCTCAAGGTTCCTGTTAGGTGAGTTTGATTTCAGTCAGATCATCTTACAGTAAATCTCTTGAATGTTTCCTGTTTTCAATTTCCATGCTACTATTGTGAATTTGTGATTGATCATGTATTTTAAGAATTTGGTATTTTAGATGTGTAAGTGAGTGTTCAGTTGTTGTGTTATGGTAAAACTGTGTGATGGATTGTATGGAGATAGTTTTTGTGTGAAGTGTCGGGTGGATTTGTGAGATGGAATTGTGAATTTCTTGGATTTCATGATTGTCGAAGTGATGAACTTGTTTGGTAGTTGAAATCTGAGTCTCAAATTTGAACTCTTTTAAGGTACCTGAAAGAAGACAAACCTCATGGATCAGCTGGTGGTCTTTACTACTTCAGGGATTTGATCATGGAAGATGATCCGGTATGGGACACACTTTGACTTAGTTGCTGGTTTGGTAGAGTGGACGGATTTGAGAATGTACCACCAACTCTAGAACAAAGGCTGGATTTTGTGCATTTTGCTGTGTTTTTCTTCTTGCAATGTATTGTGTTGCACCCCCTCATATGTACGCTTGGACTCTTACTTCTCTTGTAACAACTCCCCTTCTTTTGCAGTCACATATACTTCTCCTGAATTATGACGTCTGCAGCAATTTTCCGCTGCAAAATATGCTAGGTAATTGCAAAAGTAGATACATAATCAGTTTCATGTATCATATTTATTGTCAAGCTTTACTGCTGTAATAGATCATCTGGAAATAACCTCTCAAGTACAATTCACTTGATATCATTCTAATACATTTTTTTTCTCATGTCCAGATGCGCACAGGGGATATGGAGGAATGGGGATAATGTTAGTGATTAAGGTTCGCTACGCGTGATCAGATCCTTTTTGCAGCTAGCTCCTTTAATTGCAATCGTTTTGTACTTAATTTGAGCTATTAATGCAGGTCTCTGCTGAATCAGCCAACCAATTTGGTGAGTTGGTTGCTGACCCTCATACGAAAGAGTTGCTTCATTACACAGAGAAGCCTGAGACATTTGTATGTGTTATACTTCAGCAGAAATTATACCGTGCATGTTTGGATATGATATATGTCATTAAAATGGAAGTCCTTGCTGAGTGGTGTTTATATTCTTACTTCACCTTTTGCAGGTTAGCGATTTAATAAATTGTGGTGTATATGTATTCACACCAGAGATCTTTTCTGCAATAGAGGGTGTCTTTGAAAGCCGGGAAGACAAAGGTGGGTGGCTGTACCGTGCCCTATCTCTTTTTTTGTTTTCCGTCAATACATGTGCGAGGTGAAAAGAGTAGTTTTTCGTTAGAGTAGTTTGTCCTTCTCTGTAAGTGAACGAAAATATTTCGCTCCCTTGTGCTAGTGGATATACTGTTTTACTGGATATTTGTAGTACTACGTTCAGGTCCCCTTATTTGATCTTTTCCTGCTATTTTCTAAATTTATCTTCACATTGTTTAATTAGAATGAGGACTTTCTTGTTCAGAACTCCCAGTTTCTAGGTAGAATACTCTAGAGGTGCCGTCTTCTGAATGTTTGAGCCTATGCATTTGAGCTGTGAAGATGGTGATAGTCGTATTGTTTGCTCTCTCTTATTCCATTTCTTTTGTCCTTTTATTTTGATGTGTATATTTGAAGCAATTTTTTTTTTATTAAATTTCTAAGACCATTTTAGTTGCTTGTCAAGCAAGAGAAACTTTGTCATTCGCATACTTAACCGATGCTATTGCATATTTATTTCTCTTCAGGAAGTCTTCGTCGATTATCCAGTTATGAGTCATTTCAGTTAGCCACGAGGTATGCGCTTTTGTACCTTGTTTGAGTTACTTGTAACTCCTGATCTGGATTGCTCGGCTAGTAAATCAATGTGTTAAGCTGCTTTCTTATGTTGTTTGTGATGTTTCCACTGCACATCTAGACTATTCGGCTAAAATCATGGATATCACTTGGCACTGCTCAATTCTTTTTTTTTTACATCTGAAAAGTCCACCTGACTGTCAAATCAATCATTGCTGATTTTTGATACTTCATTGTTTCAACCTTAAAGCTTCATGTTAGTTCTGCTGTACCTCCTTATATGAGGAAAACAATAGTTGCAAAACTGGCCAGATTATGAATTTATCACGCTGGTGGGTCTAGAACTCTAGATTAGTTCAAATGCCTAAATGACTGTGAGACCTTTCCCTACATCTTGTCTTTGTTCCAGTTCTGCTCATGTTTCTGTTCCACACTTCCACCTTTATCTAGAATTTGAAAGAAATGGAAGAAACGAAGTCTTTGTACCCGTTTAGTTATTATACTCATCTCTGTAAAAAGCTGATACAAAATGCTTCAAAGGACCCTTCCTGCAGATTTTGTGAGATTGGATCAACATATTTTGTCTCCGCTGGCTGGAAAGAAGAAACTGTATACCTTCGAGACCACTGATTTCTGGGAACAGATCAATTCTCCTGCGTATGCTTTCAAATCTTGATGTTCAATTTTCTCATTTTTAAGCTCAATGCCAGCCCTTTATGGAACTTTACCGTTGTTTGCTAACCAGAATGTATTTTTGGCTGCCACAGGATGTCTTTGAAATGCTCTGAGTTGTACTTAGCTCAGTTTCAGCAGACTGCTCCTCATTTGCTGGTTAGAGGGGATGGAAAAAGGAATGCTACCATAGTTGGTGATGTTTATATTCATCCATCTGCTAAGGTTCATCCAACTGCAAAGGTAAATTTATTTCCTTAGGCTTCAAAATACGCTAATGCTCCTCTCGAAAAAAAGAAGAAAAAATACGCTAATGCTTGTCTGGTAGCCTAAAACGATTTGTAGATGAATAATTCTGGAAATTCATAGATTTATCCATCTCAGCACAATATTCTGCTCTGTTTTTTTCTTCATCTGATAGTGTCACCCTGGCTCGTTTGTGTTTGTACAGATTGGTCCAAATGTGTCGATATCAGCCAATGTACGCATTGGACCAGGTGTAAGGCTCGTTAACTGCATCATCTTAGATGATGTTGAGATCCAGGTATGTGGCTGAAAGGAGCTGCTATGAAAACAATTTGTATAGATGATAATATCATTAGAAATGTGACCGCCTCGATCCTTCTTTCAGGAAAATGCACTTGTTATGCACGCTATTGTTGGATGGAAATCCTTAATTGGGAGATGGTCACGGGTTCAGGCAAGTCCATTAATTTGCTAGTTGCTTCGTTTTTTTTTTTGTTTGACATCTGCTTTGTTAGCTTCTTGTTACGTATGATCTCTAGTGATTAAATGAAATTTATGATGCAGGCTGATGGTGACTATAACTCTAAGCTTGGAGTGACAATCCTTGGTAAAATATCTTCCTTTCAAGCTTTAGGATGTGTTATGCTCTGTTGCATTTCTAAGTAAATGAGTTCCTCAATGCAGGGGACTCCGTCACTGTGGAGGATGAGGTTGTGGTGATTCAGTGCATTGTTCTCCCAAACAAGGTTCTCAATATGAGCGTCCATGAAGAGATCATTCTATAGTTTGTGGAAGCATCTGTTTCATATTTTTGAAGTTTCTAGTGCCAGACTCAAAACCATGGGCATGTCCGTGATGATGGTGTGATGTTTGTCCCTGGGGACTTGAGACTTGAGAGAGATGAAGTCTCAATGGCTGGAGATCAGGTGATATGTTACGTGGTCTGTGTATTTTGGTACTTCTTTTGTAACATTCCAACAAGGCAAGGAGGGTAATACGAGTTTAATGTGTTGCTACCAGTAATCCCCTCGTGTTCTTTGTGAGGGTGGTAGTTGCAGTTTGACTACTCTAAAAAAATGTAACCAATTTTCACAAATGAGATATTTACACTTACATATGGATTTATTGATTACTTCCTTAGCCCTTGGATCTTTCGGGATAGACTATAGAGGCACTCCTAGTAATTTCAAGCTGTATCCTAGAAAATGGTCTATTTGAACCCTTTCATTTTTTTGGGGCTGTTTTCACCAAGTGAACAACCGGTCTGGACCTGCCTATGATTTACACCCCTAAATTGCCAATTAGGCCCAAGATGTGCAGTTCACAAAAAAAAGAAGCCTAATTAAAAAAAAAAAACTTAAGTCACCATGCGTTTCTATGGCCGCACGCACTGGTTTATACAAATTGACGACTGGGTACCAAATACCAATCACAGAATTAGTAAATCGAAAACAAAATAATCTGCAATATAATATAATGCCGACGCCGTTTTTGCCTTTTGCTATGGGATCCAGAGGAGGGACGAAGCGGAAACTGTCGGATGCTGAACGGAACGCAACGCCTTTCCTTAATGCGCTAGGTACTTCGGAACGTGTTGTGGCGCTGATGGATGAGGTGAAAAGGGAAGGGGTACCCGAATATAATGCCCTGCCCTTAGAGATAGCCAAAGCCAAAGGGATAATATTAAGGGGCACTGACCAAAGATGGGTCATTGACAATGACCTCTATGACCTCGACCAACAGATGATGGTTCTTCTCCAACATAATCGGGAAAGTAGAAGGATTATGAAGCGAGAGCAAGTTAATCCTTCTGGTTATTTGGTAAAGACGCCTCCTCCCGGGACCAATCTTCCTGACCCTGATGCTCCTGCTGAAGAATTATTCCTAGACGACGAGCTGCGTGAATATTTTCGCAAGAGGGAGCATTTTGAGGACGATGTCAAGGGTGGTGATTTACACTTTGCTGAATCAGCTCTCAATTATTACAACACCAACGAGCATGTATGTGTTTTTCTCAATATTCCTTTCATTGACTATACATATATAACGAATGAAGGTAACTCATCATCTCGCATGCATGCAGGTTAAGTATGAGCTCACTGAGACCCTTGGAACTTCTATAGCTGATAATTGTGGTGATGAAGGTAATCTGATTTGCCGTCACGCCAACTTCTATGCCAGGCCCATCCAAGGCTGCCGCGCTGATTCCGGTTCTGATTCCGATTCCGATTCTTCCACCAAGCTCTTCTTCGCAGAAAGGATTAGCTGGGCTGGTGGGTTAGGCCCGGACTCCAAATTTTGCTGCATCTTGGATCATCTTGATGATAATAAGGCTCGATCCAAAACTGTTGACGGCTGTTCTTTGTGTCAGATTAGAGGCGCTGAATTAGCTCACCCTGTCACAGGATTTCTAGGTGCAGTGGTGCACCACTGACCACACCCACACAACCACCGGCTCGCTTAGCTTGTTGATGATGTTTCACTGCACATCTAGCCATCTAGGCGACTAGGCTGTTCTGCTAAAACTACGAATATCACTTGATACTGTTCAATACAGTTTTATTTTTGGGACATCTGGCGAAGTCCACCTGAGTGACAAATCAATCATTGCTGAATTTTGATTCTTCATTGTTTCAACTTTAAGCTTCATGTTGGTCCTGCAGTATATATATGAGAATAACAATAGATGCAATTATGCAAAAAACGGTATATAAATATAATGATGTCCATTCTATAAGTCCTAAAATTCCAGTCCGGACCCGCCTTACACTTCTAAATTAACAATTAGGCCCACTTATATAAGTAACCGCCATTAAAAAAAAAACTATTTAAGTAACCGAGTGGGTACCAAAAATTAATCTGCCGTATTATTTAGGAGTTCCACACTTGTCCATACAACAAGGTTCCTTGAATTCTCCTTAGCTTGCGAGATGCAGACGTCGTTGGGAGGATCGTTTAGGAACCTGTCAGAGGCTGAACGCAAGGCAACGCCTTTCCTGGATGTGTTAGGTACTTCGGAACGGGTTGTGGCTCTGAGGGATGAGGTCAAGAAGGAAGGGCTACCCAAACACATCGCCATACCGTTGGAGCAAGCCAAAGCCAAAGGGGTAATTCTAAGGGGCACTGACCAAAGATGGGTCATATCAAATAGGCTTTCTGACCTCGAGCAGGAGATGCTGATTAATGTCGAATCAAAGTATGTACAAAATCTCCATTCTAGCTACATCTATCTCATTCGATCTCCTACTCTACTGTTGTTATTATTATTATTATTATTGGTCGATCTACTGCTTGCTTATACCTTTAATTTTCTTCTTCTTCTTCTCCTTAATTAGGAGGCAACATAGGAAGCAAATTGGGAGGATTGTCAAGGGAGAGGAATTTAATATCTTTCCAGGTATGAAGCTTCCTTCCCTGACCGATCTACCTGACCCTGAAGCTCCTACCGAAGAATTGTTTGCAGACTTGGATATCCGTCGTTATTTTCGCACGAGGGAGCATTTTGAGGGCATAGTCATGGCTGGTGATTTCTCCCTTGCTGAATTAGCTCTCAATTATTACAACTCCAACAACGAACATGCAGTATGTGATTTTCTTTTCTCATCCGATCTATTTTTTCAATATACATACATACATATATGAACATGTATGTAACCAACTCATCATCACCTCGATCTCATGCACAGCAACGCAGGTCAAGTATGAGCTCACTGAGACCCTTGGATTTTGTATCAAGCAGGATTCTTATACAACTTACCATCACAGCAACTTCTATGCCAGGCCCATCCAAGGATGTGCTGATTCCTCCGCCAAGCTCTTCTTCGCAGAAGTGGTCAGTCGTGGTTGTCGCCCCGGTTCCAAATTTGTCTGCATCTTGGATGATGATTCTTACACGGCCCATGGTAATTTAGTCAGTATATATACATGCATGATTTCATTCTTTAATGTAATTATTATTTTACCCTACATATTTGTCACTTTTAAATGATAATCTTATGCCGTTGTTGGTATGTTTGCAGGTTCCAAAACTGCTCATGGTTGTTCTTTCTGTAATCAGAATGGAGCCACTCAATTAGCTCACCCTGACACAGGATATCATGGTGCACCACTAACCGCTGACCACACCCATACAACCACAGGCTCGCTTGTTGATGCTGCCACATAAACGGAGGCGAATATATATAGGTCTAGTGAATAGTGATAGTTCCAGACATTTAGGTAGAATTGTAGATGTATATCAGTAGTATTATTATGTTGATTTGGGTTGCGTTGGAGATTGCTCTGGACATGCTTACCAACAG
>ONZK01004773.1:0-19339 GCA_900322385.1 Pharnaceum exiguum | reverse complement strand
AGAAGAAAACCACTCAACTCTATAAAGGCTAGGCCACCAAGAATTGAGATTCCCTTTGGTTAGCAACCACCAACAACACAAACACACAAGTTTGAGCCGAAAATTGTATTCTCATTCGCTATGAACTGATTGTATTACAACCCTAAGCTCCTTTTTATAGTAGAATAAACCTAATGCAATAATGAAAAGAAACTAAAACCCTAAACGACCTTAAAAACGAAAAATAAAAGAATTCCCACGAAATATGGAAACAGACAACTGGGGGAACTAGGATTCCTAACACAATAAGGAAACTAACTGCCTTGTTCCCCAAGTAGTATAACTTATTTTCCTAAATAACGTCTACTACCTTTATTATGGTAAAGTAATGCACGAAAACAATCAAACTAAATATTCTCCCAACAAACTAAGGAAACCATGTAAGAAACTCAGCAAGAAAGAGATCTAATCGCCAAAACCCGAACTTTCCAAGTTTAAGCTCAAAACGTCCAGTTTTGTGCTAGTTCCTCCATATAAGCTAGTTCCTCTATCAGCTCGCTCCCGCATCAGGCAGGGGGTTTTGTGTTAAGAGTTTGCATGTCGATTGGCCAAGAGTATGGATAGATTTCATTAAGACTACTTAAATAAATGACAATATGAAACAAAAGTTTTTTCATTGCAACAAGCATGTAAGGGCTAAAAACTCTTTGTTGACTGCAGAAAATAATATTTAAGAGAGGGTTGAATATCTAATTTCTTATGAAAATGACCTTCACTAGAGGACTACATAATTGGAGTCCATATTCTAAAATGTAAGTCGGATTATTATTTCAACTGCTTGCATTTTTGTTTGGAAGAAAGAGTTGATACTCACATGTACCTCAGAAATGTTAAAGTATTCTGTTTAGAGTTTTAAGGATGGTTTTGTAGTGGCAAATGATATCTAAACCTTTGATTACTTTAGTTCAGACAATAGGTAAGTAACCCACTTCCTGCTACAAAAAAAATATTATTAGTCTTTGGTTTCTTTTTGAATCGTTGGAATTTGTTTTTTTTTCTTGAATCGTTGGAATATTTATAACCCACCGCCTGCTACAAAATGTAAAAACATTAAAATGTATAGTATAACGAAATCTTGAGAAAGTCGGAAGCAATTTTGTTCTACGATACTTGCAAGAACATTTATCAGGTTTGTAGGATCTTGAGTATGACTCTTTAGGTATTCTAATATGAAATGAACAAAGTCTGGTGCTGCCTCTTAAGAATGAAAATTTGAAACTAATATTAAGCAAAAAAAGAAAGAGGATTCGTTAGGTGCACTTGACACATCTGACGAAACAATAAATAGACAAGAGGATCCTTCTATTGCAGCATCCAAATTGTTAGCCAATGCAAAGGATTTTGAAAATACATAAGAGATTAAGAAATACAAGAAAATTTAATATTATCGAGACTCCAAGAGCCTCGTTACCCGTATATTCCCAAACTACGTAATCTGTAAGATACTTTATATAATATGTTGGACCCTTTATGATTCAATTTTCTTGAGCATTCTTTTCATAAGAAAATATGTGATTCCCTTTAATGATATACGTGGAGTAAAAAAATGTTAATTCTATCTTTTTAAGATGCAAATCACGAAATTTAATGTTGACATGCCTACTACTACTCTTTAATTGTCAAGGGAATGATTGACTATCTATGTAACACCCCCAATTTTATAAAATAAATTAATTTAAAAGAGCGTATTTTACTGAAAATTTTGGCAGAGTTTCTTGTATTTTTTCGTAAAACCAAAACCTTTAAACCTACAAAGAAACTTTCGCAAAGACTTTCTATATATACAAGCGGAAGAAATCCATAAATCGGGGATATCACCGCCACACTTGACTATATGCCAAGTGTTAAGGCTACAACAACGAACTACCAACACAATCCAAATATGTATAATAACCCAAAATTTAGTGAATTTACTAGCGAACTCTTACTTCCTTAAAACCCCACTACATTACATCAGTTGTAAAACTATAACATAATAACACGAGGTAGAGTAGTTATATACAAAACGAAATCCAAACGAGCTAAGTGTGCCTCACATCCCATTCATTATCTCCATCTTCATACCTGTTTTGGAAATATAAAGAAGAAATAAAAGAAAACACAAAACAAACAAAATCAGCAAAAATGCATGTAATCTCACTCTACTCAGTAAAACATTTCTTGTTTGAAGAGAAAACCTTTCTACTTTATTTAAAATTATGCACACGTAAAAAGTGTTAAATGTATTCCAAAACAAGCATAAACCTCATTACCAAAATACTTCGAATAACAATGCTAGTTATCCATTCTATTATCAAGCTCGTTATAGAACAATACCATCTAATAATAAGAAAACTAGACTACCGCATCTATCCAACCAGAAAACAAAAACAATAATGATTAATAAGCTGCATTCATATTTTCATACCCAATTCAGAATTCAAACAGAGAGCCCCTATATAAACATCACATCACATAGAACAAATTAGCAACAAATATACCAAGACAAGTTTACAAGGTAAAGCACACACGAACAATTATCACAAGGCAGAGGTGTTGGTTACCCCTTAAGAGTCAGCCGAATTCAATGGACCCAAACTGAAGCGAAGCTGAACCCTTTATTTGTATCCAGCGAACAACCCTTTGTTCAATCGACATCCTCATATACAATCATACAAAAATAGAAAATAATATTAATGATAACTTTTAACCCACTAAATGAATCTTCAACTAATGAAAACCCATTAAAAACTTAAATTAAAAAGAATCAAATCAATTAATTTACGTGACTGGCTCTTTGTATTGTCCTCTGTCTTTTGTTCTCTGTCTCTGAATGTTAGTGCTCGACTATACGAAGTAATTATAGTAGTGAGTAGTTACAAATACACTAGACCCTAGTAAGAGTAATCGATAATCATTGACGATGAGTTAGGACTAGTAAACCGAGATATGGTTATTAATTGGGTAAACCGTGCCATTTGTGGATAGTAGATATATTTACACCCATGAAAGGTAGTTGAAAGAGAATGTGTCGATAAAAAGCGAATGATGAGATTAAAAGGGTTTGAGGCTCGTAAGTCGTTGGCTCCTTACTCTTGGTCCGTGGATTATAATACGATATTTACGTATTGATTATGCAAGAAAATGTGAAATGAAAGTGCAAGCGAAAATTATATGCATGATTTCGGTCGTCTCATGTACCGTTACGTGATATGGTAATGGATGTGCGGCTGAGAGTGGCTGAATGCGCAAATGTGAATGCGGGTGCTCGGGGGTCAAGATGTACGCAAATTTACCCCTGTTTAAGAAAACCAAGAGGTTGTTTACGAGATTGACCCATGCAGTGCGGCATTGAAGTATTGAGTTCCAATAACTTCACTAAAAATAAGAAGTACCAGAAGGTTTTTTGCTATAACCCATATTCAAATAAAGCTGAAAGATGCAAATAATTCTTTCAAATTCATAGGCACTGGACCCTTTAGAACCAAATAATCAATCCATGTATTCGCTATATAGCTTAAGGTGTTGTGAAGCCAACTGATTGTCTTTACTCAATGGCTTTTCTGATATATTGTTGGCTACTATAGTTCAGATCAATATTTATTTATATTTTGGTTAAAAAAATAAAATGTTCTGTCCTATCTACAATTAATCAGTACCAAAAGTGAGAAAAGTACATATAAGTTTCATTTATTTATAATGTAGCAATATTGTTCTTTATAGAAAAAAAAAATTCTTTGACTAATTGGTTTCTTAGTTTCTTTAATGAGCACATACAAGGCCAGAAAATGCAATCCATCAAAGAATGCCAAAAAAAACTTACACTAACAGATATCTTCTCCAATCCCCATCCATATATGAATTCAAACAAGATAAATTCATCAAATAGTGCTTTCTAAAATAGACTTTAGAAACATAACTAAATGAGTAAATGCACACCTGAAAAAAGAAAAGAAGCCTACATTCACATTGAACCTGAAACTTATCTGAACTGCTCATCCACCATTGCTAAGATTAGTCCCAAGTTATCAGATTAGTTAGCATCTCAGATGCTTGAATAAATTTAGAAAATTTGAATCAGGATGACATATACTATTTGATTTTGTGTTTAGACGCATGATTTATGTAATCATATTTCATAACAAACGTATAAAATCTTTTTTGTATGTCATGCATCACCATCAATCATACTTTCGTTTTTAAATTTCAAATTAGAGGCCATACTTTTGCTATATATGTAAACAAAACCATGCTAGAGTCTTAAAGAAAATTTTAGAAAAATAATAATAAAACCTCCACTTTCCACAATATTAAAAAATTTGTCCCCTTAAACTATACATGCGTATTTATCCTTCAAAAAGTGCAAAAACCATTTATAATGGGCAATATATTAATGAGATTTTAACTTAATAGGGTATCTTTATAGTCACATTAAGTGTGTGTTTGTTCGTCCATAAGGAACTGAAGTGAAGTGAACTGAAAAAAAACTATAAAAAAATTAAATTAATAATTGTTTTCATATTTGATATCAAAACAATTATCCAATCAAATTTTCATAAATTTTGAGAAAAATGAGCGATCATGTGTCTTCACAAAACACCCATAATAATTAACAAATAAGTTGCTATCTTTCATCTTCGTTGGAGTTTACCAAATAACTTGCTCCATTTTCATTGTGCACTAGACAAACAAAAGAAATTCATGTTCTTGTTATGGAAGGAAAATAAACAGGACAAACTATGGTAATTAAGGTAAAATAGGATTGTAAAGGGTGAGTTAGAAGATGTTTAACGTAATCATGGTAAAAACAAAAACACTATCTTTGATTGTTGCATAAACATATTAATGGCGCTACATCATTTATATGATATCAAGAATGTAAATGAAGTTGTTGATAAGACTTTTCAATCCAATAACGTAAATAAGGTTGTTCATGGGACTTTCCAAGTCAAGAATGTAAATGAAGTTGTTCATGAGACTTTTCAAGCCGCATAGATTGCAAGCGACACTAGCATGGTGGGAAATGAAATCTCATCAGCTAGTGGTGCTAATTTCGATAAGTTATGAGTACAAAGGAATGATTTTGAAATAATAAAGACATCAATTTTCATTCATATTGTTGGCTTCAGATTTTCTATCGTTATTTTCTACTCATATATCTATTAAATTTAATTAGAAAAAGCTATTTTTGTTTTATTAGTAATAGTATAATTAACTACACAACTCTTTATTTTTGGTAGAAAAAAAACTCGATGCATTAGTTTCCGGAAAATACAAACCATCTGATACGTGAAATTAAATGGAATTGCAAATATATATTAATTTAATTAATACAAGTAATGTTAATAACTAATTACAAAACCAATATACTTCTAATCAGAACGCCAATGTGTATGTACCTCGTGTATCGCACTGGTTTTCAACTAGTATTATTTAGAGAATTACACATGCAAACGCGTTGTCGTAAGGTTAGGTTTAGGCCATATTTTGTAAAATTATAATATTTTTTTCAGTTCACTTCAATATTTCCAGTTTAGTTTTGTCTCTTTCAAACAACACACACCTTAGCCGTTTCGGGTTTATTTTTTCATGTTCATTGATTTAGGCTTCACATTTTGGGGCAGTGTTAGGTTCGGTTACAAGTTGATCCAACCAGTTAGATTATGATATTTTATTTAAATAAAATGATATATTTTACTAATATTATTACTTTGTATTAAATCTTAAATATTATATGACTTTTTAAATTTCTTAATTGTAGATTTAAATTGTCTTAAAATGTTTAATATATTTTATTAAAAAAAACAATTTTTTGTATTAGTTTATTAACAAGTAGGTCAATTTGATAAGGTCTCTACCAACATTTACGGGGTATTTTAGGTTTGATGCATTTTAATTGTATCTCTTGATCTTTGTGGATTAAATCTGTTTGATTCTAGGGATCAATCAAATGACAAGATCAATAAACAATAGCGGATATTATGCAATGTTTTGAAAAGATAGAGATGTTAGAAAAGAGTGGTGATGTTATTTATGCCATATGTGTTTATAAGACACAATACAAAAAAGATTTTTTTTGTTCAATTTTATTTATTTAAATAGTTACCAGCTATATGACACAAAACTACGCACATATATTACCAACCATTATGAAAACCAAAATATTGATAACTATAATTATTTAAGAATACTAGATTTAATTTAGTTCACCCACTATATAATGTCATATCGAAATTAAAAATCATATTTTCACAAGAAGAAAAAGGATTATCAAAATTAAAAATAATCTACTTAATTGATCCTATAAGAAAAAACAAAAATCCTAATCAAACACACTTAAAATTCAGTTAAATAAATTTAGCTATATCACACAGGTGCATTACATGTAGACTTATCAAAAACTGAGCCCCCGACTTTTTAGGGTCTCAAATCCGGATATTTGGACACTGACCTAATTGGCTCAAAATTTTCTAGGTCAAGCATGTTAGGGTCAGGGTTGACCCGTGACTCGATATATAAAACTAGGGAATAATCGTTCAGTTTATATTTATTTTTTGTCCTTAAAAACATCAAAAAGATGCCAATTCACTTTTAAATAAGCCGCACCTACTAGAATTAATTCTAGGAGTACCCAAAGCCGTGCGTTAGGAGGTGTACTTTCGCCACGCCCAAAGAGAGAGTCACTCTTTGCCGCCTGATCAAAAAAAAAAAGCTGCACAACCACAAACTTTAACGCAATTTTTAAAACATTTTTTAATATATTATTTCAAAAGTCATTTTTTACTTAGAACAAAAACTTTTAAAAAATATTATGAAAATTCTAACTTTTCATCCATTAATTATAGAGAAATTTTACAAAAGTACCACATTTTGTTGAGGATTTTGTTGGCAATTCTAACTTCCCATCCTTTTCTTTCTCATTCATGGTTGAAACCTTCTTCTTCAATTCCTTTTTCTCGGTCACAACAATATGGAGATCAAAATTTAACAAATCCCTCTCCTTAGTTAATGTATTAAGCCTTTCTTTTAACCATTCATATACATCCTGATCACACCACTTGGAAAAAATACACCCCTTAATGTTAGTAGTGGGATTGAACTTTCTGCAGCCATAGAAATCTCTCCATTCTTTTTGGTCCATGACTTGAATTTTCCTGACAGTTTAGGATAATCACTTTTGACAATGTTAATTTTTCAACTTTAGCAACTATAATTAGACATTGAAGAGGAGTTATGGAGTGAGGGCAACGGGTAGTGATGAAAGAGAGAAAGCGGTTGTGGGTAGTGAGGGAATGAGGGGTGAAGGCTGAAAGGGCTGTGGAGTTAGGGAAATGAATTAATATAAGTGGAGGAAAAAGGCTAACAAGCTATATATCCTTCCACACACGTGAGGGTACTTTGGTTCAAAAAAGTCTGAAAAATAGAAAAGTACCGATTTAAAAATAAAAGTGACAACTTTGGTACCTTTGTACAAAAATAAAGTTTGGTACTTAAATTCTCTCTTAATTATAAATATGTTATAAATCGAATCGAATCAAAGTAAAGGAGAATTGAGAGAAAAAGATAGTAGAATGATATAAGGGAGAATATGAGGTCTTCTTATTATTTCTCATTGGTGTGTCTACGATACAAGAGATGGTTACTTTATATAGTACATCAAGTGACATGTTTAAACATATAACATACACTCACGTTTAATAGGTAAATGAATAAGAGCCACAAAGCACCAAACGCAAAGGAGTTTTGTATTGTATAATAAAAGGTTTAACATTCACTTAATTCAATGTTTCACAACTAAATATCTATATTTATATATTTTGTAAAAAAAGATTAAAAAACTTCTACAATTTCATTTTAGGGAAAATAAAAAAGTGGTCCTTGAACCACTAGGTCGACCTGGATCCAAAGTGACATTCCCCAACCCTATCCAAAAATCACTCAACATGAAAGTGACCCGAACTCGAAGTCACCCGACTCGAACCCCTCCTCACGAACTGACAACTCTAATTACATGAGTCTATAACTAATTTATTATTATATCCAATGTGATTATGCCATTTACGATTTTAAATTACCATTTCTCTTTACCGTTCATCTTATATATGGTTGTTATAGAGATACATAGAATAACATTTAGATTGTTATTCATGGCAATAGTTTTGCCTTGTTCCCGCCTCCTAATCTTTGACCCGGATAGTATAAGTAGATAACAATTGTTGATGTGATAAAGAAAGGAAAAAATTAGCAAAGAGAATATTTAATAGCAGATTGATGTGATAGAGAAAACGTTATACCACGCTAAAAAAGAGTCGACGGAGAAATTGCTAACTGGCCTTCATCCGCCCTTGATTTCACAAAAAATAATCATCTGTTTTTGTTTTGAAGTTGGAAAATAAACTTCAATTGTATTCATGATGTTTTTTTCTAGGCGCAAGTTTGAAGTGATTTAGGAATCAAGTCGTATAGTTGTTTTGTTCATACAATATTCCTCTACAATTTATAACGACTAAACTGAACTGCAAGTAACTTAACTAAAATGAAAGTAATTGAACTGAACTTTTTTCTTAGTTGTTTTGACACATAGTTACTTATTAAAACACTATCAATGTTGGGCTTATATGAAATTACTTAGTGAGACTTTTGTAATGATATACAAAGAAGTACAATTGGTATCGATGTCACAACTTCTTAGGATCGAGAGAAACCAACGGAACCGTGAAACATTGCAGCGGTTGGGATGAGGGAAAACAGAAATTATTAAACTGAAGGCTTTAGAAGTTGTTGAGAATAAGTCCGCAATTGTTTTGTTCATCACATAAACTATCATCCATCCTTTTATTGTTTTAAAAACTATCCTCCATCTTTTTTGTTAAAAACTATCCTCCATTTCATTGCAAGTCCAATGTATAATCCATTAACCTCTAATTTTAAGTTACACTTGGTGCAAGTTTACAGGCGGTGCTCTTTGTTAACCGTATAACACATACTTTATTAGTCACCTTGTAATATCATTATACAGTACTTTATTATTCGTCATAATTTTCTAGTGTAAATTTACTTATTTACACCCGTGTATCAAATACTAGTTGACCTAATAGTCTTTGAGGGATCCTTAAAAAAATTGGCATAGAGAGTTAGGTCTTACAATAATTAAGGTTATCCCAAAATTTTAGTAAGTACATTCCATAAAAAAATAATCATTTAGTAAGGACATAACCTCTCCTTTGTGAGTTGTGACATAAGGCCCTGTTCTTCTCAACTTCAGTTCAGTTCCATTCAGTTCAGTTCAGCTCCATTCAGTTCAATACAGTTCAGTTCAGTTCAGTTTAGTTGAGTTGAGTTGAGTTAAGTCAAGTTAAGTTAAGTTACGTTGCATTAAATTACGTTAAGTAACGTTAAGTTAGGTTATGGTAACTTACTTAACTTAAGTTAAGTTAAGTTCATTTCATTAAAATAAATTATCATTATTCATCATTTTTATTTTTATTATTATGATTATTATTATTTTAGTAAAAGTAGTAGTAGTAGTGGTGGTGGTGGTGGTGGTGGTGGTGGTGTTATTATTGTTGTGGTTGTTGTTATTTTAATATTTCTCTTTAGGTTATTATTGTTGTGTTTGTTGTTATTTTAACATTATATAATCACACACAAAATAAGTTAACTTTTCAGTTAACTAAGTTAAGTTAAGTTAAGGTAAGTTTAAGTTTAAGTTTAAAAATAAGTTAAGTTAAGCTAAGTTAAGTTAAGTTTAAGTTTAAGTTTAAGTTAAGTTAAGTTAAGTTAAATTAAGTTAAAGTTGAGTTAAAGTTGAGTTGAGTTGAGTTGAGTTGAGTTAAGTTAATTAAATTAAGTTAAGTTAAAGTTGATTTGAGTTGAGTTAAGTTAATTAAGTTAAGTTAAAGTTAAGTTAAGTTCAATTCTATTCGATTCAGTTCAGTTCAGCTTGATTCAGTTCAGTAAAGTTCAAGAAGGTCTGTGCACGTCATCGTTTATATATGACTAATGGACATTTTTATGTGACTAATGACTGATGGACATTTTTATGTGACTAATGACTAGTGGGTATTTTTATATGACTAATGACTAGTAGTAATATGACTAGTGAAATCTTTTATATGACTAATGTCTCTAACGTGGCACATGGTGTATATAAACACCCGGTGCACGGAAGACGGGCTGAAATATTATAACGTCCGTTCTCACCACTTGTGTAATTGTGTTGTGTGCGTTGTTGAACCCGAAGAGAGTTTATCAAAAGAAAAAGAAACATACGGAGTAGATAAAGCGAGAAAATAGAAAGAGAAAGAACAACAGAAAGAATAGAACCCAAGGAGAAAAAAAAAGAAACGCCAAATGGCATCCCATATTCCCATCTCAACACCACTACCTACTGTTCATTATTTTTATTTATTTTTTAAAACCCACTACCTACTGTATATAATAGGAGAGTAGGAGACATTTAGTCTCGCCAACTCACCTCGTCATCACACTTGGCAAAAAAGGCACAATGTACCAAGTTCCAAACACCATACCCCAGCAAATTGTCCAATTACCCATTTTACCCCTACATTATCCCTCGGTTCCCACATCTAACAAAAAATGTCTTTCAGTCTTTCCGACCAAAATGGGCAATATCCATCTCAAACTGGAAACAAATAAAAGAAAAACGGAAATTACCATTTTCCTAACGGATACTCCACAATATTTATAATCTTCCGTTAATGCAGTGGGCCTCATAACTTCTACTACCAAAAACCCCAACTTAAGAGTACTGATGGGTAGTGTTGTAATTTCCTTCCTTGGGTGCACGAAAGAATACCGGGAACCGGGATTCATGGTTACCACATACTACCCGTCACTCTCATAAAACCCCACCCCTCTTCCTTTCTTTCTCACTAATCACTATATTTCCTCATCAGTCTCACACTCCTCATAAACTTCGTTAGTTGTTGGGCTTGACATATTCTCTCCTGTTATTATACCTTAGGGTTCTCACTCTTCCCACTCCACTCTCTCTCATCAGTACATGTGAGTATGTACTTCTAACTAAAACCCTAGTTCTCTCTTTTCGTCACTTGTTTTCTCAACTACTACTGTAATGCTTATGTCATTTCTCATCTTTTCTCTGTGTTTTCCGTTTTTTTGTACCGTTGTTAACTTTTTGGCTTATTTTATTTGTAATGCAGTTCATTTTTCTTGTGTTTTATCATTTTTTATGTGATTTCCTTTCTGGGTTATGTTTATATTTGCATGAAGTTTCATTCTTGTTGATTTGTTTTGTTTTTCCTGTGTTTTTGTCCTTAGGGTTTTGTGTTTGAATTTTGTAACGTTTTGTCATATTTTCTGGTGTTTTTATATAATTTTGCTTCTGGGTTTTGGTTAGTCTTAGGTTAAGGTTTGGTCTTTGTTGATGTTTTCATGATGATGGTTTTTCTTCCTGGGTTTTTAAGTGATTTGACTTTTCTGAATGAGTGATATTCTGATGCATTAATATATTTCTAATCAATTGATATAAAAATTCATGAAAAGTGGATGGCATGTGTGACATAATGTCAAAAACCCAGGAGAGATTTAAAAAAGATTGTTTTTTTTGGTGTCATTTAGCCTTTTGGTTAGGTAGATGACTTTGCATGTCATCATTATTTGGTCTTTTTTGCTTTTCCCTTCATTTTTTAAAAATGCTGTATGTAAGATGCTTACTTTATCCAACTTTGAGTTTCTGGACTTGTGTTTGCTTCATATTGGATATGTTTTTCCTTTTTATAAATATGTGTTATGAATTTCTGGGTCTGTTCGTCAAGGTTTCTGCTTGCATGTGGTGTTTGATATGATTTGTGTGAAATTTATTCAGTTTATTGTTTGTGGTTATTATTGTAGCTTGAAGATTTCCATCTTTTGCTGTTCTGATTGTGAAATTTTTACACTGTATTTTAAAGGTCCTTGCTTTTTGTTTGTGTATGTTTTGAAGAGATATATTTTGGTCTAGTATCTGTCAGTGGTGCTGTAGTTCTTTCATCAGCCTGAATTTTGGGTGTTTGGTCATTTATGTAGCCCCATTTTGTGCCAAAGTGTGTGCTCTGTCTTTGTATTTTCGTGGTTGGTTATTTTAGCTTACGCAAGCTTCTGATTTGCAGGTGTTGAAGTGCAATAGGACCCTGTTGTATATTGTGAAAGCTTAGCCTCTTCCTGGGTAAGTCGTCGTTTTTGTCTTGTGTTGAGTGATTGTTTGACTTTGCATGTCAGGAATTTGTGTTTCCAAGTTCTTTGCCCACTTTTGGGTGCATGTGCATTTGCGTGTCTGTGTGTTTAGAGTTGGATTCCTTCTTTTTTTCCACATATGTTCTTGGTGTTGTTTTTTTTACTTATTTCTTTATTGCCATTCCACTTAATATATGAATTTCAGTCAGGGCTATTTATGGTCCAAAATTTTCATGCCTTGGAGCCTAGGTGTTATTTCATTGTAAAAAAGAAGCCTGTATATGAATGCGTTTACTTTTTTTTTTATCTTGTTTTGACTTGTTATTTAGATCTTAGAATGTAGCTTCCAAAATGATTCTTTCATACACTCAAATGCTTTAAGTCGACGCTGCCTGCTAGTTTTCTCTTTTTTCTCCCTGGTAACATTGACACGTCTGTGTAATCCTTCTAACTTGTGCACTCATATCTTCACGACTTTTCTGAGTCAATGTTGATTGCTTTTTCTAGACTTGTGAGATATGTGTAGTTTCTCTCAACAGTGAATCTTATCTGCCCTGCATTTGTTGTCTTCTACATCTCAGAATTCTTAATGCCCACTCATTTGCACTATATCAACTCTTAATACTCCTTGTATCTGACGTGTGGCTGCTGATTGTACAAGGATCTTGTAGCATTGATTTTTTTTTGTCTCCAACATTGACTGATTTCTGGAATTTCAGTGTGAAACTTTTCTTTTTCTGGGCTATTGAAGTAGATTGATGTTGATATCATTGTCGTTTGCAATCTTTTGACCGAGTCTTTTAAAAATCCATTGAAACTTATAATGGGATTATATTTTTATTGTTAACGAAATATATATTGTTCAAATTGCTGAGGTTGTATTAATGATATGTTCTTGAGCATGAATATGTTACCTTTTATGTTTCTCACGAGAAAATAAACATCTGCTAACCCAGCCTACTGTTGGTTGTTATTATGTGTCTGATCACTACACTGAGTGGCTGAATTGCCTAATTGAAAGATGAGAAGTTGTCTTGTCCTGTTTTGTTCATTTATGTCTCTTTCTTTTCTAATAGGTTATGGATACACACGAGGAAAATGGTTCGCCTGTTGCCGGAAATGCATCCCCCGTTGCTGGTAATGGTTCTGCAGATTCTGGTAATATGCCATCTGATGCCCTGCCTCCACCACCACCACCGCCAGCTGAGATTCCACCAGATGTGGTACCGATTCGCGCAGAAGCTGACCCACCTAAGAAGAAAAGGATCCCTATGGCTAGGCGTGGACTTGCGACTAGAGGCGCAAAAATCCAGCTCATGAGCAATCATTTTAAAGTTAACATTTCTAACGTAGATGGGCATTTCTTCCACTACAGTGTAAGTTTCTGTGTCCAATTTTTGTACAGCATTTTTTCATTAATCTTTTTGATGGCTACTTAACTAAGCAAGCTGTGCCTTACATTTTCTGGCTTACAGGTTAATCTTATGTATGAGGATGGTCGCCCTGTTGATGGCAAGGGTGTCGGCAGAAAAGTTATTGACAGGGTACATCAGACGTACGACACTGAGCTGGCTGGGAAAGACTTTGCATATGATGGTGAAAAGAGCTTGTTCACTGTTGGGGCACTTCCCCGCAACAAGCTTGAATTTACAGTTGTTCTCGATGATGTAATTTCTGCTAGGTAGTACACTACTTTGAATTCATTTTTTGGTCTCTATGTTCAGATGTCTTTCTCTCTTTTCATTCATAGACAGTTTTTCTGAACTCTGATGTTTTCGATCAGGAATAATGGGAATGCCAGCCCTGATGCACCTGGCAGCCCTAACGAGAGTGATAAAAAGCGAATCCGGCGCCCATACAACTCAAAGACATTCAAGGTTGAATTGAGTTTTGCAGCAAAGATACCAATGCAGGCCATTGCTAATCTTATACGTGGTCAGGAAAATGAGAACTCTCAAGAAGCTGTCAGAGTTCTTGATATTATCCTAAGACAGAATGCTGCAAAGCAGTAAGGATTTCGGTCAGGTTGCTTGAATTTTGGCACTTCCATTTGTTGTTCGCTGACAATAATTTGTTTCCTGCAGGGGCTGCCTGTTAGTTCGACAGTCATTCTTCCACAATGACCCAAAGAACTTTGCTGATGTTGGAGGTGGTGTTCTTGGTTGCAGAGGATTTCACTCCAGTTTCCGAGGAACGCAATCAGGCTTATCGTTGAATGTTGGTAAGATAAATGTTCAATGCTTAGTCTCTTGAGCTCTTGAGTAGTTTTTTCTCATTCAGGTACTGTTTTGTAGATGTGTCTACAACGATGATAGTTCAGCCAGGGCCGGTTGTTGATTTTTTGATTGCTAACCAGAACGTGAGGGACCCCTACTCCATTGATTGGAACAAGGTGATATTTTTTGTTAAGGTCTGTCTGTTGTCCATCATGTTGCTGCATTCTTTTTTATCTTATTCTTTGAATTTGGTCCTGCAGGCAAAAAGAATGCTGAAGAATTTGAGGATTAAGGCTACTACCTCTAATCAAGAGTTTAAGATAACTGGTCTTAGTGAGCTGCCATGTCGGGAACAGACGTATGTTATGTTCTTTTGTGTGCTCTTTATTAACTCATTCAGTTTCTTGGAGACTGAAGCATGTGATTATCTCTTTTTGATGCAGGTTTTCGTTAAAGCAACGGGGTAATGAGGGTGAGCCACTTGAGGTTACAGTTTATGATTATTTTGTTAATCATCGCAAGGTAGAGCTGCGTTACTCAGCTGATCTTCCTTGCATTAATGTTGGCAAGCCCAAGCGACCCACTTACTTTCCGTTGGAGGTAATTCTTCTTGAACATTTTGATATGATGCAGGTGTTTATATTTTTGGTGGGGTACTTAGTGTTGTGTCCATTTCTTTGCAGCTTTGCTCATTGGTTTCTCTTCAGCGGTACACCAAGTCTTTATCCAATCTTCAGCGAGCATCACTTGTGGAGAAATCTAGACAGAAGCCTCAAGAGCGGATGAGCGTTCTGTCTCATGTTGGTCTTATAGACACTTTATTACTCACTTTCTGGCATTTTGGATTCATCCTCGGCTTAACAGGGTTATTATAATTTCTGCAGGCTCTAAAAGTCAGTAATTATGATGCTGAACCAATGCTTCGTTCCTGTGGCATCTCAATTAATAACAGCTTTACTCAAATTAATGGCCGTGTTCTTCAGGCACCTAAGGTATCACTTGCTTCAATTAGCTCATTGGGTGGTCTTATATTTGCCTTTGATGATTGACACGACACACATTTGATACCTTGTTTCTCTCTCTCTCTAACACAGCTGAAATGTGGGAATGGAGACTTATTCGCTCGTAATGGCAGATGGAACTTCAATAACAAGGTTTGCTTCTAATTTTGATCTACAAAAATGTGTTTGTTAGTGGCTCTTTTCTAATATTTGTTGCATGGCCAGCAATTTGTAGAACCTACTAAGATAGAGCGCTGGGCAGTGGTTAACTTTTCAGCCCGGTGTGATATAAAGGGTCTTATCAGAGATCTGACTAAATGTGCTGATTCGAAAGGCATTGTAAGAACTATTCTTTCATATTCAGATTATGTGATTTTAATAAGTTGGTGAACTTTACTTATTGTTTATGTTCTTTACATTCTTTTAGGTCATTGAGGAACCATTTGGAACTGTCTTTGAAGAGAGCCCACAAAATAGACGTGCACCTCCGCTAGTAAGAGTGGAGAAAATGTTTGAGGACGTACAGTCTAAACTGCCAGGAGCTCCCAAGTTTCTTTTGTGCTTGCTTCCTGAAAGGAAGAACTGTGACCTTTATGGTGATTATTGGTTTGCGAATTATTTGTATATGTGATTCTTGTAATTAGGAATACTAGTAACAATTTCCGTTAACCTCCTAGGTCCATGGAAGAAAAAGTGTCTGGCAGACTTTGGAATTGTGACTCAGTGCATGGCTCCTACAAGGGTTAATGACCAGTATCTGACAAACTGCCTCTTGAAGATAAATGCTAAGGTGAAAAAAGCTCCCATAAAACACTTGTAACTCTTTTGAGTTTGACAGTTTCTCATATCATTTATTTTTACTCACGCAGCTTGGTGGCCTCAATTCGTTATTGGGTGTTGAACGTCCTGCTTCGATACCATTGGTCTCACAAGTACCCACTATAATCTTTGGGATGGATGTGTCTCATGGGTCGCCTGGGCACTCTGATGTTCCATCTATTGCTGCTGTAAGTTATGACCTTTCCTGATGTTCATATCTGTTTTTTCAGTCCTTCGCATTGTTTAAAGCTGTTGTGTGGTTGGTTATTCAGGTTGTGGCCTCCAGATGCTGGCCGTTAATTTCCAGATACAGGGCGTCGGTCAGGACTCAGTCACCAAAGGTGGAAATGATCGACAACTTATTCAAGCGTGTCTCTGACACAGAAGATGAAGGGATAATTAGGTAGATTGCTGTGGGTAATGTTTTCAGTATGCACAATATATTCATTTGTGTAGTTGCAAACTTAATTTGTTACTCGTTGTAGGGAGCTACTGCTGGATTTCTACCTCAGTTCTGGAAAGAGGAAGCCTGAGCATATAATCATTTTCCGGTAGATTTTTTGTCTCTCTTTTCCTGTCAGGGGTTTTGCGTCCATTTCTGTGTTGTCTGATATTAATCAATATCTTGGTGAATTGCAGGGATGGGGTCAGCGAGTCCCAGTTCAACCAAGTCTTGAATATTGAATTGGACCAAATCATTGAGGTTAGACATTATTATCCTTGTTAAGAGAATGCTAAGCATAACATTCCTTGTCTGATTCAACCTCCTGCTGCACATGGCACACTTACACAGGCATGCAAGTTCTTGGACGAGAAGTGGAATCCCAAGTTTCTTGTCATAATTGCTCAGAAGAACCATCACACGAAGTTCTTCCAGAATAATAGCCCCGAGAATGTTCCCGCAGGTTGATGCACTAAATAGCTGCTGTCATTTTTGGAATTTTTGCATATCTCGGCTCTCATTAAGTACATAACGTTTCCATGTTTTCTTCTCTTTTCTTTCCTGTCAGGGACTGTGATTGACAACCAAGTTTGCCATCCTAGGAATTATGACTTTTACATGTGTGCGCATGCAGGAATGATTGTAAGTCAAAACTTAGCAATCTCATGAAGTACATTTTGTTATGATTTGTACTGCACTACTGCTGAAAGTGTTTGATACTTCCAGTCATTGCTTTTGCTTAATATCTTAGAAATTGTCCCTGTATGTTAGTTTGTTCAAATTTCTAGCGACTGTCTTACCTTTTTGTTGAATATATTCCTGTTAATTTATTTCTTGCGTTCTTGTTGAATCAGCTTTTTCATTAGTAGATTTTGTTTCTCATTGGGTCCTCTACTCCTCTTTTTCATTTGTCTTCTTGGTTGCTTTTATTGTTCTGATCTTTGGGCCATCTGACTGTATTGATTTGAAGGGCACAACAAGGCCAACCCACTACCATGTGCTGCATGATGAGGTGGGTTTCGCGCCTGATGATCTCCAGGAGCTTGTTCATTCCTTGTCATATGTGTAAGTCCCATTATCTTTGTTAAGAAGGATGCTCTACTGAAACTGAACACAAGTGATCGTTTTCTGATGAAGCTTTTTTATCCGTTGCTTCTCATGGCGATGGCACTCACGTGACTCTGATCTCTATGCAGGTATCAGAGGAGCACCACTGCCATATCTGTCGGTAAGTCTTTGATGCTTTCAGGCATTCTCCTATCCCCACTTCCCTACCCCTTGCCTTGCTCAGACCCTCCCCAAGTACTTACATTTGTTTGATTCTTATGATGTTGCAGTTGCTCCCGTCTGTTATGCTCATCTGGCCGCAACACAAGTCGGACAATGGATGAAGTTTGAGGACCATTCTGAGACATCCTCCAGTCATGGTGGTGTGACTTCAGCTGGGTCAGCTCCTGTTCCTCAGCTGCCAAAGCTTAATGAGAATGTATGCAGTTCCATGTTCTTTTGTTGATCAAGGCCGTAGCCGTAGAAACTTCTAGTAGCCTTGTTTGTGTAAATAAATCAGTTGGAAGGTAGTTAGTTATGTGATGGATAATGTTATTCCGTAGTGATTTGACACTAATGTCTGCCTGATGAGCAGGCGCGGTTGTGTGGATAATGGTAGCTAGTAGCCTTTCTAGGTTTGTTTTTGGTGGGAAGGCCTATGAAATGTATTCAGATAATATCTGCCATTATGCATGTGAATCTACCGTCAGTTATGTTCGTTTCTCGATCCATTTTTTTTTCTTGCATGTTTTTTCCCAAGTTTCAAATAAATTAATCAAAATAGACCAAAAGTTTAAGGCTAATCGGCAAGGATTAATCATTTAATCACAAGCTTGAGTTGAAAATATATCCAAAATTGCCATAATATTTACACAAATTTCTTTGAAATAATTACTAATTTGATTGATTTTACTTTACTAATGACTTGGAATCCTTGCAACATTTGTACGTTATCGTTGCAAAATGGCAACTAGTCAACAAAATCAAATGATTTTTTTCCAAAAAGCTGTTTTGTAGACTTTTGTTAGATTATTCCGAGCTTTAAATTCCAAGATGATTATTGTTAACAATTCTAACTAGTATTGTGCGTAGTTGACATGGTAAAAAGTTTAATAACCTGTCAATAAAGTGAAAAGTATAATTTATAAAGTTCTACAATATCATGGAAATGAAGTTATTGCATTGGTTCTCTAACCGTTGTTGTAGGTTCTAATTAATTCATGTAAAACAAAACTACAAAAATGACCAGGCACAATATGGATGTGTTGGATGACACAAACTGCGGGTAAGATTACCCATAGATTTGGACTATTTCGATGCACCACATTAACTTGGGATTATCTAATTATGGTTTAGAGAAGATGGGAGAGAACAAAACTCAAAATTCACAGACGATAAAAAGGCAAGGGCGAAGGGTTTACTCAATAAAGAAGAAACGAGAAACCATTGAAACTCTCTTAGAAGTCAATTTGTTTTATTTTATTTTTGTTTTAATTTTTTTGTGGGCTTTTCAGTTCTCTCTATGTACAAATTACATTCCAGAGGAGACGAAGCAAAATACACATCGGCTCTCCGAGCTCGCGGACAACTCTGGATCG
>ONZK01004769.1:4910-21011 GCA_900322385.1 Pharnaceum exiguum | reverse complement strand
TAAATTTTTATAAAATTTACAATAAAATTTAATTTTTATACTTCTTTTTTTTTTACATTTTTTCCAAAAAATTAATTAATAAAATAAAGCTTTTTAATTTATTATTATTTCTCCAAAAACCACTTTTTAATTTTTTTGAAGGTGTACAAACTTTATTTTTGTTTTTAAGAAATTCTTGTCAAAAACACATTTGTAACTTTTTTTTAAAACCATACTTTCAAAAAAATTCTAATAAAAAGTAAAAAGGGTGATTTCTTAGAAAATAAAATTCAAAAATAATATATAAAAGGTTATTTTTGCCCGTTTTTTTAAAATATAAAATATATATAAAAACAATGGGTATTTGTTCATTTTGTATGTATTGTATATTTATACGGTAATGTACGAAAAAAATTCACGGTATGTATTTTTTTTAACGCCGTCAATGTAGGACCACTGTCGGACACATGTGCTCAAGTAGGGATTATTCCCAGCTATTTTCAAAGCAGAGATTATTTCAAAAAAAATCCCCTCAAGTAAGAGATTATTTCCATCAATTTTGCCCATTAAAAACATCACTTAGCTTCCGTTTTCCAATTTCTCCAATTAAACTGACGACATTTAAACTGGCAATCCATTACAAACTGGATCAACCCACACGTTCACGGTTCACCATAGATAAACCCACAAAGACTGCTCAAAGTAGCCCAACTAAAAGAAGCTAACTGGATTAGATCAATGTCAATTATCAATCCCCAATCAATCAACATACCGCCAAAACAGAACTGATTTTTCTTACTTTTCTCATTTCCCTTGCCCTTTCTTTGCTCTTTCTTGTTCTTGCACTAAAGTACTACGTACCCCCACCACACCTCCCCTTATATTTCTTCCCTATGCCCTACAGACTAAAGTCCTACCTAGCTAGTAGCATCATTTTCATACGGCTAAGCCTTGTCCACATGTTTACCCCTCATTGGTCCAGCTTAGATCTCCTCTCTTGTGATCGATCAGATTATTGATTTATTTGTCCAAACTCTATCCCTCTTTCTTTCCCCCCCCCTTCCTCTATTACCAGCCACAAATATTACATCACCTCAAAAAACCAATAATTCCCCAGTTCGTTGTTCATACTTGAGTAAGTAAAGAAACCAACCAACCAACCAACCAAACGAAAGACACACCCCAAATGGGAGTATTGGTAACAGGGTCATCAGGAGCTGGCGGAGGAGGAGGAGGGAAAGTATGCGAGTCATGCAAAGGAGCAACAGCAACAGTATACTGCAGAGCAGACAGTGCGTACCTATGCAACAGTTGTGACTCCAAAATCCACGCAGCTAACAAGCTTGCTTCCCGCCATGCTCGCATATGGGTCTGTGAGGTCTGCGAACAAGCGCCTGCCTCTGTCACCTGCAAGGCTGACGCTGCCCATCTCTGCCCTTCCTGCGACAATGACATTCACTCTGCCAACCCTCTCTCTCGCCGCCATGACCGAGTCCCTCTCCACCCCTTCTTCCACAACCCCCTCACCGACACATCCACACCCACCGATACAACCACCACCACCACAACTGTCTCTGCAGCTGAGAAGTCTGCCGCGATCAGCAGGCTGTTCGGTGAGGAGGAGTATTACTCAGATGCAGACGAAGCCGAGGCGGCTTCTTGGCTAAAGCAAGCACAAGCTGGAGATGAGACCAAGTCGATCGAGTTCCTGTTCAGCTCAACTAATACTACTACGGCTGATCACAACGCTGAGGCCTTAGACCCGTATGGGTTGGACTTGGATTTCGGAGCTAGTGAGGGGAAGCTTGAACATCACCAGCATCAGAATGCTAGTGTTAACACTACTAGTGCTGACGGTGTTGTTCCCAGCAACCCGGATAGTATAATTGACGATGATGAGCATGATCATAAGCCGTTTTTCGGTGGGTTGAGTGCTGTGGGTACTGTTGCTGTTGGTAATGGGTATCATTTTGATGGGTATGATCATAATGGTGGTGGTGTTAAGGCGTATGGGTTTAACACTTACAATGCTGCTCCTGTTGTTGGTATTGTTGCTGCTGCTGCTCAGCCTGCTCTTAGCCACAGCGTAAGATTATATCTCTCCTCTCGATCCACACCCCCCCTTTCCTTTTTACTTGCTTGCATTAGTTGATCTTAATTAAATTCTACTCCGTATTGAATGTAGCTAGTATTCTATACATGAAGCACAGTATAGTCAAGGGATGTGTAGAGTTAATTTCCAATTAGGGCAGGCCTAAATCAATGTTATTTAATTACTGGTTGAGAAATCTTAAGTAAGTTTTTAGTTAACTTGTAGGCACCCGAAGGGTATACCAAGCAATATCCTATATTTAGTTATATGAATCAGCCTATTCATCAATGTAACATCTTACTATCAAAAAAAAAGAAGGTTATTACATGATCCCAAAAAAATATTATCCTATGAGGACATTGAAATTAGTTACTTTTGACCATTAGTATTTCTTCTATTTGAGCACGGGGTAGTTTCGTTCTCATGGCAAGACTCCAACCAGTGAAAGCTTTGATCTTGATCTGCTTATTATATCACGATTTGCTACATTTTGGTCATTTGGCAAATGTTTTATTGTGTGTAGGTAGATACTTTATCAGCTCACAAACTGGTATTATATATCTTTTTGATTGGATGTGTGCTTGACTTAGAACATGCCAAAAGTGTACAGTTTTATGAGCTTGGTTCTGTGAAGTAACTGTATATGTTGCTTGCTGAGTTATAGTATGATACAGTATGAATTAGGCGGTTGTTCTTATATGTCTATATGATTGTTGATACTAGGTGTCATCCTCGTCCATGGACTATGGAGTTGTGCCGGATGCAAGTGCACTGGCTGATGTGGCATCGACAGGGTTTGACAAGAATCAGCAAATGAAGATGATGGGATTAGACAGAGAAGCCAGGGTGTTGAGGTACAAGGAGAAGAGGAAGAACAGAAAGTTTGAGAAGACCATCCGCTACGCCTCGCGTAAGGCTTATGCTGAGACTCGACCTCGCATCAAGGGACGCTTTGCCAAGCGCACTGATGTCGAGGCAGCTGCCACAGTCGACAGCCTCTTCGCTTCTGATCCTGGCTATGGAGTTGTTCCGTCCTATTGACCATCTGAGTTCCCTTCCTTCCAAGGGTAATAAAACCAAAAAAAAAAAAGAAGGCAAGGCATGCTGTATTTGAGACTTCTCCTCGGATATATGATTCTCAATTCGATGTTATATATGACAATATTTTCGCTTAGCTAGTTTTGTGATAGTTTATGTACAGAAACCAATCTAAGTTTTGGTCGTATCTCAGCTTTTTAGGGTGGGATGTTATGTACTAAGGATTATGTAGCAAGACTTGATCACCGTGATGCTAGTTATTATGTTTGAAAAGTAGTAGAATTGATGAACTGAATGATGATGATGATCAAGGCTTCGGTTTATTTTCTTTAGAATAATGATGTTTTGATAGCCATTTTGCCAAGTACCAATGCAGTTCATATACCAACAAGGCTTCGTTTTTTTTTTTGGTTGTTGGTAATTAAGTAGTGCGTGCACTTCTTATATTAGCGTCCTAATTTGAGATTTCGTCTGTAATGGTGTAATGCAAGTCTGCAAGGACAGCAAGGTACAATTTCTCCAGTGTTGCACTACCTTTTTGCATCCAATGTCATTCTCTGCTGGCTGGTATGAAGGAAGCATCGATTTTCTGTTCGTTTAATTTGTTTGCTTCTTTTTTTTCTTCTTCCTTATAGGGTGAAAAGGTATTTCACCAGCGCATTGTAACAGGGGTATATATATATATATAACGAACGTACCTGCCAACAGACAATAAACCTCAAGAGTAATATAGAACAGAAACAGGCAAATCAAATTCAAGTAAGTTACCTTTTGATGTGCTTAATGCTGTGGTGATTGAAGTGTATGGTTATAGTTATTGCCATTGTCATGCTGCGCTTATTGACTTTTTTTTTTGACAATGTGCGCTTATTGACTTGATTGAAGTTTGTATACATATCTCATATACGGCTATGAAATGGTTGAACGGATTAAGCAGTATGTGACAGTATTGAGAGTTTGATACTGAGAGATCGAGAAAGGCCTGTGTAGGAATTGTAATTAAAGCAGCGGAAAAATATTAGAGGTGGTTCTCTCATGGATTGCATTGTCAAGCTAAAGATCGGATCTCTTGGGACTGGGACATAGTAATTCACCTCTGTGTTGTTGATAACTTAAATGAAACGTCGTGGGCTAGATAATGGATAAAAAGCGCTGAAACATAGTATACGAATGCCAAAGTTGATCAACTTGGACGGTGATAAGCCCTTAACAGAAGGATGGCATACGTCGAGGTTACACACATTAGGGACACCTCGTACCTTGTAGTGGTGGTTGTGGTTTCAGGCATGGTTTAATTTGTATCTTCATGTCACCGTTCCATCTAATTCATCAAAAAATGCAACGATCTTACTTCTCAATGAAACCACCACCGCTATCTTGCAGTCGGTGACTGAAATTAATGGATGACTTGGACTGCCTTTGCACTAGTGTAGGTAAAGCAACATTCCCTCAGTTGGCTAGCTCAATGTCTCTTTTCACTTCACAACTCAATTCATGTTGGCCTGTCTGGTATCTGCTGACTGCTGCTATACAAAACATTTCACTGTCTGGTATCGTTTAGTGGGTTATACAATACATGCACAATGGTTTTGACAGAGTAGGAGTACAATTTTTCTTCTCTTTGAAATTGAAATCGAAATGAAGTGCGCACTTAGCGTTCCCTGCGTTGCCTAGATATTTTGACGCTTTGGTTACTAATGTGTATGTGCCCTCTGGAGCTTAGTTCTGTCCTGTGGCCTAGACCAGGGATTAGTTGACAAGTTCTTTGGTGGCTCTATGCCTCTATTTATACGCAGTGCACAGTACACACTACACAAGTTGATTTTTTTGTCACAAAATAATCACAGCTTAACCACAATGACCTTTTACTGACTGCTAATCTCTCGGAAGTAGAGACGGGAAACCATTCAACAAACAATAATTACAAGGTGGAATTGTGAATGCATCTAATATTATCCTTCCATAAGCTTTCCAACAAAAAGGCTCCATCAACTTGTTGACCAATGCTTTCTTGTGAGCCGACCCGTATGAGGGTTCCGGTGCGTTTGCGGGCAGAAGCTCCAGACCCGATAAGGTAATGTCCGTGCACGGAAACGAATTGCTACAGGCCAAGTGGACAGGTGGGGTCCGTGTATCATAGGTCCCAGTTATGTTGAAGTATGAGATGTTAGTGATGGACACAGCTGAGGTCTTATTGGAGCACTTTTCACTGGATTCACAATAGTATTGGTCTATGATAATCGGGTTCCGAACTGTATCCATCCTGATACCATCATATATTACATTGGACACGGATCCAGACCCGCCCTGCCAAGTCTTAATCCGGACCCCGTTGTCTGAGTACTTGATTAGGGAATTTGTGACAGTAATGTTGGATACACTTGCCACTGAGTTGTGCTCTCCAAGGCTCCCTATGCTGCAAGATTATTCGATTATATTATTCTATACTCACTAAACAGTTCAAATTTGGCGGTGAGCAAATGCATAAATCATAGGCTACACAAGAAATTATATGAAATGTAATATAGTTCCCCCACACACTTCAAGATTAGTATTGTTGAGGGCATTGATAAAATATGATCACTTCTCACAAATAAATTTATCAATTTATAACTAATCACAATTGAATTGCAATATAATGGACATTTGCTGACATCCAGAATTCCAGATGCAGTGACGATTATCTCTTGTTTGTAAATAATAATGTAACACGTCCGTGCGTGGTTAACGTCACGTGCATATCATCTAGCATAAACACTGAACATAATTAATGTGTCAGAGAGCAGATTCCTTCCAAATTAATGTATGTTCTACTAGGAAAGTACATCCAGATTCCAATTGTGTTATCCTGTTTAGGTAGTATTAGGTCATTAGCTGCAGACTAAAGCTGAACTGGTGAAGCAACACCTTTAATTTTCAACTAGCTAGCCAAAGAGGAGAAGAATGATTTAAATTAATGCAGAGTACGATCGAGTACCTTATTCCGTGGCTAGGACCACAAGTAACATTCTCTATTGCCAAATTATGGCTACCAGATCCAATCGATATGCAATCGTCACCTGCAATCAATCGTCCAAAAATAGAAAGATGCAAAGGTTACCTTAAGAAAGATCCAATCGATAAGCAGTGCTGTAATTGAGATACCCATTAAGATATCCGGGTGTGTATACTCCTGAGCGCCAAACCGGCAAAATGGTATTTTTATTACCCAGGTTGCATCAAATTGGCATTTTTAAAACCACAACCATCAAATAAACCTTTTTATTCGACCCTTCCATCAAATTAGCCCTTTTAATGCCCAGCTCACGCTGGAAAGTTTTTTGTGCAATTCGATTTGTTTTACCGAGGTAGGAAGGCCTATGCTTTTGTGCTTTGTAACATTTTGTAATGCTTCAAAACAAGTTTAATGAAATCAGCCAAATTTGCTTCAAAATGTCCAAATTTCATTTTTTTTTTGTTTGCAGTTTGTAGCTTGTTGTAATGCTTCTAAAATTTTCAATTGAATCTTCCCCATCTCTGTTAGACCTTTGTAGAAGAATTTAGTAGTAGAATATACATGACAATACAAAACAAAAAGCTACTTCAGATAGTAGTAGAACTTTGTCTCTCAAAACAGAAG
This sequence comes from Pharnaceum exiguum, assembly GCA_900322385.1. Lineage (NCBI taxonomy): Eukaryota > Viridiplantae > Streptophyta > Magnoliopsida > Caryophyllales > Molluginaceae > Pharnaceum > Pharnaceum exiguum. The sequence goes on along the minus strand of ONZK01004769.1, from coordinate 14,283 downwards.
CAATTAGTAGCACACAGATTGTCTACAGCATCACCACCAGGACCAAACCCTCCACACACTGCAAGTGATGCATTCTGTCAACAAATTGATATGAACAACCTCAATTTGGTGAAAATATGCTGCCAAAAAATATTGAAATAATTTGTTGCACCACATGCAAGAGTAATACGGCTACAGATGACCACAACCTCAAAAAGTAAATTTTGCTTCAAATTTTCCAGATTTGAAAAGTGGAGAAAATATTAGAATATTAGAGAGAGTATAAAAGGACTACAAAAAACTTTCAAGCCTGTGTTATAGATTAAAAAGGCTAATTTGATGGAAGGGTCCAATAAAAAGGTTTATTTGATGGTTGTGGTTTTAAAAATCCCAATTTGATGCAACCAAGGTAATAAAAATACCATTTTGCCGGTTTGGCGGATTCTTACGTGACTCACATTCGTAAATCGTAATGTGGGGCTTAAAATTTCCACAAACTACTTCCAAAGATTGAAAGCCACGAATAAATTAATTTGTGTCATTTCGCTTGCCCTGTTACTAAATATTACTTGGTTAAGTTAAATACGACAAAGAAATATTCAAGCAAATAAAATACGAGTAATTGATTAAAGAGCAGAATTACCGTTAGAGATTACAGAATTGTAGATTTTGACATCATTTGAGTCTGAAACGTGAACACCATCAGTATTGGGACTATTACCAGGTGCTTCTATATTAATAGAATCCACACTCACATTTTGACAACCATTGAACTTGATATGAAATTGGGGGCTGTTGATGAATGTCATCCCTCTGACGAGCAAATTATCAGTCTTATCAAATCTTATAGCCTGCTTAGCAATAAAAATGTTTACACGATATTAAAGACCCTTAGTCGGAACTAAACCTCAAATTTCATGTAGTACAAGAAGAATCAGTTAATGTCACTCATACTATCTACCATCATTTTGTCTATTTATTTTATAAAAGGTATTATCTTGAAGTAAATGGCACCTAGTCACTTACCACGGGACTGTCACAAGGACCAGAAAACTTAGTAGTTCCTTTAGGGGCCTGTTAATTTGAGGGAAAAAAAAGAAATCAAAATCAATATTTTTTTATATATTATATATTATTATTATTATATATGCATTACTGATATTTTATAAAAATTTAAATTAACAAGTTAATTGAAAGTACAAACAGAAAAAAATATACAATGAGCTTATTAAATTACCATATGAGGTTTGCATGGGAGGTTCCACCATTTTTCTCCTCTTCCATCAACAACGCCACCACCTTGAAAAATAAGACCATGAGCTCTATAGAAGACCAGCCATTGCTTTCTATTGTTCTGCTTCGGCCATGCATCTGGCCCATCTGGGGCTAAAATTGTTCCTTCCACCTTTATCTCATCACACAGAGGAATTAGACACGACATAAGGATTAGCATACATATATAGTGTGCTTGGTCTCCACTTATACTAAATGTTCACCTTCCATCGAAAATCAAAATTCAGTTATAAGGTTGGTTGTCATTATATACACCTAATGCTCCATTCAAATATGTCTACACATTTCTAAAATGACAGGCACTACACTTATATATATACAAAAAGAGAAGAAGGTTGGCCAAACCGAATTGTGTTCAGTTTATGTCTGATGGCCTATTTCAAGTTCTGTGCTTTTGTTGTCCATTTCATGTTTATTGGCTTACGTGCCTTGCTAATACCCACAAACTAGGATGGGATTTTTCTCTCACAAAAAGAACAGAGAGCCGAGAGTACTATAAGGACACACAAACAAGAAAAACTGAGAGGAAGAGAAGGTCTCTAGCTGCACACACTGGACTGAGCAAGATATAGGCAATTTGGTGTTGATCATTTACTCAGCGCGTCTAAGCCTTTATTCTATCGTCTTTGCCAGTCTAGCTAGCTCGATCATCAGGTGTGTTTGTTCTTGAATTTTGTTGGTTCATTGGGGACCAATATAATGTTATTCTTATTCTACAAGTGTACGTACTTTGTCTTGTAGAGTAGTATCATCAACGTAACCTTTATTTACACTCTTGTGAATCGAATCCATACGAGGACAATGAAGATACATCACTTATCGTTCGCTCGCCGTGCGGAATGGCAACTAATCAGTTGCCTTGACGACTTTATAATCTGAGTCCTCCTAATTATATTATAGTTCATCAATATCATATATATCATATCCCTATATTAACTGTTTTTTCAAAGTTCAAAAATTCTGTTTGCTATATATGATGTAGGATTCAAGTTAATATCGTCTACAGTATACTACCTGATCAGTCCTCTGACGGTTATTTGCTTCACATATTACTACTAGTACTCATAATAATCGATGATTCAAATACCATTTTATTTTGTCACGCAGTGGAATTGAACGAAGGCAATTACCTACTTTCATTAAGTTAGTTCATTTTCCATCATAGACCCTTCCAATGTACTGTAGTTTATTGGTAGTGTTGGCATCTCGTTATTAAATGCTCTGGTTCTAATTAAGAGAAATGAATTGTTTCCTTTGTGAAATGCAGGGTAGTTAGCTTGTTGCTGTCTATGAGTTCATGATGTCTTGACCAATTCAAGTGACCAAATCATGCTTGATCAACAAATTCAGGTGCTTCTCTTAAGCACCTTGTCAAGTTGTCATTATATATGTTGGAGCATTAATATGTACCATTGTGGTCATCGATCAAAAGTGGAGTTTGTACGACTTGTTCTGCTAACGTGTTAAGGCCTAAGGGCAGCTACTACTTTTCTCAAATTTTGAGTTTTGTGTGATGGGTTCAACCGTTCGTGATAGAGCTACTACTTTTCACAAATTGGACTAGTTTGAAAGAGTGTGGGGTTTCACTGTTGGCAAAAGAAGATGCATTTCCTTTTGAGTACATTGATCAGTGTTCCATATGTTTTATGCACTCCCAAGCCCGCGGAAGAGGAGAATGGAACACTTGATGCTCAAAGGAAGAGGACAAAGTGGGAGAATGATGATTATTTATGTCGTGGTCACATATTGAATGGGATGTCGGATGCACTCTTTGACATCTATCAATATGTGGAAACGACAAAAGAATTATGGATCAACTTGAGGCTAAATACATGTTCGAGGATGCATCAAGTAAGAAATTTCTTGTGAGTGATTTATATAGTTACAAGATGGTAGACAATAGACCCGTCATGGAACAATTTCATGAAATTCAAAGGATTTTGGATTGTTTTACTCAACACAAAATTAATGTAGATAAGATTTTCATTGTCTCTTCCATCATCGACAAATTACCACCCAAATGGAAAAATGTAAGAAAAGACTTTAAATTTGAAAAAGGGGAAATAACCTTAGAGGCATTGGGTGGATCACATGGGTTTATTTGGGGAGAGATGATTTATGGTGAAATCATTACCTCTTGGATAATTTTAGGGAGAATAGAATATTGGAGGAGTTTTTTTGCTGATTTGGTTGGGTGGTGAAAAGAGAGGGAACGAGGAGGTGTGAATTGTTGATGGTATTTATTATGGTGAGTTAAGTTGGGAAGGGAGAGAAAGGGGATCTAGGAAAATGAGGGAGGGGCAATAATGTTTCGCCAGACTTGGGGAGAGATAGTTAAAGGAGAGATGATTTGAGGCTTGCCAAACTGAAACATTATGACTCCCCTTTTAACCCCAATCCAGGCAAGCCCTTAGCGGAAGATCTTAAGAAGCAAGATGAGGAAAATTAGAATGTTGCTCCTACATCTTCTACCATAAACATGATAGATGATGGTAAATCCAACAAAAATGTCTCTAATAATAAATGGTAATAACAAGAGGCAGACAAAATTCACCAAGGGAAATAAGAGTAACAAACAAAAAAGCACTAACCCAAGTGGTTGTTGGGAGTGTGGTAAGTCCGGTCATCTCACGAAAAATTGTTTTGTCTATAAGAAAAAGATGACAAAGAAGCAAGGTCAAGGCGAATCATACCGAGACCAAAATAATGAAGGTAATTTTGCACATGTTGCATTGAATTCAAGTTTAAATTCGTTGACAATGATTAATGAAATTAATGTTGTGCAGTTGATGATCAATCTTGGTGGATTGATTCGGGGCTACAAGGCATGTGTGTAGAGACCGAGCTTTCTTCTGATCATTTCAAGTAATTGAGGATGGTGAATTCTTTAAGAATTTCAAAATATATATACTTATGTGGTTTATTAAACAAATATTGTATATTATTTCATATAAATACAAGTTAAAAAAATTATCTCCCACACTTTTAGCGTGGGTATTGCACTAGCTTTTCTAACAATAATTTTGGGAAGTCTGATATTGTATTGCATCACTCGATGGGAAACCACAAGATGAGAAATAACTAATAGCACACTTAATAAAAGTTAAAACCAAAAAAGAGAAAAAATTGGGTGAACCCCTTTCAAATATGAGATTGATTAAGTGAGGTCATTATTTTGTAGCCGGATGTCATTATTATGTAGTCGGGGGGTCATTGATACCCAGTCTCATATATAAAACGGGTTCAAACAATTGTTTTCCACCAAAGAAGCACTAAGTTCTGCATGCACATCCAGATCAGTTGAAAAGAAGGCGAGGAGCAACCCAGAACTGTGAATAGTCGTCTGAAAACGGCACCCTTTCGCAGTCGTCCTCATATCCTAAAGGGAGAACACGGTTTTCACTTAGATCAAAGATCCCATGGTCATAGCCCCAATTTTCTGAAGTTAAATCAGATAGGTCATCACAAAAGTATACGCAGTTAGGCCTTATTCCATCAGGCTTTTTTCCGGGCATACCAGTAACCTTCATCGAGAAGCATTGATTCATTCCAACAAAAAGTGACAAGTCACGCAAGTCCTCCAACCTCCTCAATGTTTGCTTCTCCAAATCAACATGAAAAACGTCAAAATGCAAAGTTTTATAAGGAACATCATGTTCTTCAACGAATAAGCGCCTCTGGATGAGTCTTCGCAGTAGCAAGGGGAGCCCTTTACCATGGCAGACAAGGTAATAATGAACTGATTTCATAAAACCATCTACATCTTCAAACTTCTCCAAATCAGCATTATACTTGTTGAGTTGATTTTGAATGATTCTCCATGGGAAATCAATCACTATTTTTGACCTCTTTTTCCTATCGTTTTCAAGGTCATACCCAAGTATCCCTGAAACCGCAGACAAGGAAAAAAACAAATTCCTACTAGTAGAGTAAACAAGTTGATCGTAATGGTAACCCGGGTTGAAATCCTCCTGCAACGGCAGCCATTCTGAACCGGGATTCAGCGCACAGTAAGTAAGCCGCCAGATATCAGCTCCTTGCATAGCAAGGACGACAGGCGGCTGAGAGGTACTTGACGGCGACATAGCCATGCTAGAAAGCATTCGAGTTATCACTCTCTCGCCATTGCAACTGTATTTGGGTACTATCCAAGGGACTTGATAATCTCTATTTCGATAGTGCTCATAATATCCTGCCCTCTTTATACCAAAGATGGCGCCTGTTGCGGGATCACGTTTGAAATCGAGCACACAAGGCAAGGTGGTGAGGGAGGGAAGCTGAACAACCTGATTCAAGTACGGGTTTGACAAATAGACAGAGCAGTCGAAGGCATCAATGTACCCAAGCCAACCTCCAAGGGTTGACGCTACGCACCTGGCTGAGTTGGGTACTTTAAGGCACTTGTTGCGGTTGAGCTTCACAAATCGGTTCTCCCCTGGGCTGTAGAATCGCTCTAGCACATCACCTGTGGACTTGTCGATCTCAGGTTTCAGCATAAGCCATGGAGTGTCCTCGTTCGGTAGATTTTCCAACTCTTCGGAGGAAGATAAAGATGTTGAGAAAAGACGGGCTGATGATGATCGAAGGAAGTTCGTGCACTTATTGATACTAGTGAGCCTAGCTAGCCTCTGGAGAGGAGTTCTCTTCTCAAAGATTTGGCGCATCATGTTCGCGGCGGGAGTGTAAGTATTTCTAATTAGGCAATTAGAATTTCCAACAAACCTTAGTAAATAAATTACCGAAAACAAACTCAAGAAAAAGAGTAACAAGAAAATACCCAGATCGAGCAGGTCGCCTTCGAGCTCTTTTATTCTGAGATGAATCCAATCACAGAAGTACGTTTTCAAATAGGCCAACTTGAAATAGCGACAACTGAATAGGAAGGTGAGAATTTCTTTTAGAAGTTTTGAATTTATTTTTTCTTGGGACTTGGGGTTTGGAGATTGCCAGACGGCTGCAGAACGTGTTTATAATATACAAAGAAATATTTTTAGGTTTGGAGTTGATGACTTCAGTCAAACCGTTTGGTTAAACGGTGTAATTCCTATTTCATACGATTCATGCAAGTTTTTGTGGTTGTTAAATCCACCAACTCTACTTTTTTTTTTTTCGAAATTGATGGAAATAATCCATACTTTAACCGATTATTCCAAAATAATACATACTTCAAAAATAGCTGAGAATAATCCCTACTTGGACCCTAATAGCCCGCAATGGTCCAATTAGGTTTTACAACAAGTTTTTTGACAATTTACACCTTACTTTAAATCATCAAATTTTAATTTTGACTATGAAATACATCAATTCTAATGGATATATGCATAACCAAAGTTTTAAATTTACATTTTAACATGTTTTAAAATGTCATTGGACCATTGCGGGCTATAAGAGTTGAAGTAGGGATTATTCGCAGCTATTTTTAAAGTTGGGATTATTTTTAAATAGTCGGCCGGAGTAGGGATTATTCCCAACAATTTTGCCTTTTTTTTTTTAGGACTATGACTCTTTTTTTTTCTTTTGGCAGAAATGACAGTCATTATCTTTGCATAATTTAAAAAGACAAAATTATGTGAACATGAGGGGTTATTACTTATTAGTGACTATCCTATGGATCATTTACCAAAAGTAAATATTTCTATATTACGTAAGGATTCAGAATAACAGACGTAAAGTCTGGGAAAAAATATATAAAAAAACCTGGGCAAATATGACCATGAATCCACAAGCCACCACAAGTCCACAGCAACAATTTGTAGCGATAAAAATAATGGAAGAAAGTATGGTGGCTCCCAAAAATTGTAGCCATGGGAGCCACCATAACATAGTCTAATCACGACCATTGATTTCGCCATCTAAACATCACGGCCGTTCATATGTATTAATCATGAAATTAATATAAAGTACTCAAAATCTTATTAAAGTTGGTATACTATAACTTGAAAAAATCTGAAAAAATAAGAGTTAGGTAATTATAATTTTACAAAATTTATTTTGAGCACAAAAAGTATTTTTTTTTGAAAAATTAAATTAAAATATTAAAATTTAAACTTAAAAACATCAAAAAAACTTTATAAAAAATTATGAGCAATATTTAAATTTCTTTGCACCATTCTAAATTATCCAATTACTTTTTTTCTATTTTTAATTACTTTTACATTATTTATAGATTATTTGTAGTTTTAATGGCCCAGATTACTTGATGTCAAAAATGAATGGACTAGATTAGACTATGTTATGCTGACTCCCATGGCTACAATTTTTGGGAGTCACCATACTTTCTTCCTAAAAATAATTCAATCTGACAAAATCTTTATAATCAAAACTAAACCAGTTAATAGAACCCAAACTAAACTTTTAGTCTTGAAACAACAAATCAAAACAAACTAACTACAGGGCAATTTATATCCTACACCCGGTGTACCATGAGCATGGTGCACCGGGCCCATACATATGTTATATAGTGTATCATATATATGGTTATTTTTCTTTTGAGCTGCTATGTTATTATTGGGTCAAGCCCTATATATAATACCTGGTGTACCATGCTCATGGTACACCAGGTGTAGGATGTACGGATTCTAACTACAGCACCTCACACCAATATGATGATTTTCTCGAAATGGGACTTGATAGTATCTTCCTCCACAGGTCCGTGCGAAGGTTGAAACAATTGTCTTGTATTTCCCTGCAAGGTGAATCCCAAAAAATTACGAAGACAGAAAATTACAACGCATGGACAGTAGTGAAATAAAGTGCATCTACCTTCACAAATAGCCATAGAGATGATTGCCTTAGGAATTCCAGCTAAGGTAGACGTAGAAGGCTGAGAAGATCATGAATCTTCAGCACTATCGGCGATGAAAGCAGGTAGCTATTTACAGACTATCGCCACACGTCGTATCCATTAAACCTTTGTGTCCTTCTTTGCATTCTTGAGGCTTGAGGCACTAGAGTTTCAATAGTAAACATGGTCAGGTTGCCACTTTCTTCTAGACTACATATCACTTACAGTAAGACATTTACAGTACAAGTGAAATCAATCACGCCATGAGGATTAGTTTCAGGAAAAGGAGAGGAAGCTACTAAACAAGAAACAAGGTCACTACCTTGAATTGAAAAGTATCTCCTACTAAACTGATGATTCTCAGATCTCTTGCTGGAGTTGTCCTTCTGCATCATCAGCAATCATAAAAGACGTTTAAGGCTACGCAAATGAAACCATTAAAATCTTCAACAGGCTGAACAATTTTTTTAAAGAAAACAGAAAAGAAACCAAACAGAAGAAGAATAAGTAAGAATTCATGTTGGGTTGTCCATGCATGAAGAGCACTTCACCTGTCCGATTTTAATACACAGCTACATGTCTGGTCAATGCTTGAGGATATTCTGCTCATATGTTGTTGGCAGCCTTCTAAAGAATAACAAAGGCGAAGGAGATGGACATACAAGTAAAAGAAAAAGATTTACAGACTACCCTGAACAATTCACAAGCATTTGTGGATGCAGTTATCAATCAAATTAAAAAGGGTAAATGAAAGATGAAAGAGCATCGCCTTTCAGATTCTACTAAAAAGCATCTTCGCAAAATGTTGAGCAAACCTACTGGATAGACTGGCTGTCTGGCCATATCACCAAATTTTGTGGATATATAGTATGCCGAAGGTAAGTACTATACACACCTCAGACTCTGCCAAACACGATTCAATCGACCTTCGGGGTAACTCTCCATCGCACCAGGCAGGACTACATAGAATAGATTGTCCTGGTAAGAAAAAGCAAAAATTAAGAAAGACCATCAGGTATAGCCCTCAGCAAAAAGAAAAAGAAGCAGTTCCTGGTAATGTTGCAAACTACTTGGATATGGGGGATATAAAGCCGTAGATGTCAGGAGAGGAAAGGCGGACTAAGTTAATGCACAGAGTCTCAAATTCTTACAACTCCATAGGGATAAATTGCACAAACAGCAAGGAGTCTGATGGCCCATCTACTTTAAAGCAGCCCGTCTTCTTCTGTACACCGGGTGTATATATACACCATGTGCCACGTCAGAGACATTAGTCATATAAAAGATTTCACTAGTCATATTACTACTAGTCATTAA